>JACVVK020000258.1:947500-952500 GCA_018292915.2 Batillaria attramentaria
GGGTTTATATGTAGGGAAGTATCGGTGACCGGATTTGTAGGTGGGGAAGCATCAAAGACTGGGTTTATGTGCAGTGAAGTATCAGTGACCGGGTTTATATCCATGAGAGTATCAATGACCGGATATGTATGTAGGGAAATATCAATGACCGGGTGTATATGCAGGAAAGTATCAATCACCGGGTTTATATGTAGGGAAGTATCAGTGACTGGAAGTGTATGTAGGAACTTATCAATGACCGTATTTATATGTAGGGAGTATCAATGACCGGGATAATATGCATGAATGTATCAATCACCGGTTTTATATACAGGAAAGTATTACTCACTGGGTTTGTATACAGGGAAGTATTAATCGCCAGGTTTGTATACAGGGACGTATTAATCACCGGGTTTGTATACAGGGAAGTATTTATCACCAGGTTTGTATACAGGGAAGTATTTATCACCAGGTTTGTATACAGGGAAGTATTGATCACCGGGATTGTATACAGGGAAGTATTAATCACCAGGTTTACAGGGAAGTATTAATCACCAGGTTTGTGTACAGGGAAGTATTAATCACCGGGATTGTATACAGGGAAGTATTAATCACCAGGTTTGTATACAGGGAAGTATTTATCACCAGGTTTGTATACAGGGAAGTATTAATCACCAGGATTGTATACAGGGAAGTATTAATCACCGGGTTTGTATACAGGAAAGTATTTATCACCAGGTTTGTATAAAGGGAAGTATTAATCACCAGGATTGTATACAGGGACGTATTAATCACCGGGTTTGTATACAGGGAAGTATTAATCACCAGGTTCGTATACAGGGACGTATTAATTACCAGGTTTGTTCACAGGGAAGTATTGATCACCATGTTTGCATACAGGGAAGTATTAATCACCGGGTTTGTATACAGGGAAGTATTAATCACCAGGTTCGTATACAGGAACGTATTAATCACCAGGTTTGTTCACAGGGAAGTATTGATCACCAGGTTTGCATACAGGGAAGTATTAATCACCAGGTTTGTATACAGGGAAGTATTAATCACCAGGTTCGTATACAGGGAAGTATTAATCACCGGGTTTGTATACAGGGAAGTATTAGTCACCAGGTTTGTATACAGGGAAGTATTAATCACCAGGTTCGTATACAGGGAAGTATTAATCACCAGGATTGTATACAGGGACGTATTAATCACCAGGTTTGTTCACAGGGAAGTATTGATCACCAGGTTTGCATACAGTGAAATATTATTCACCGGGTTTGTATACAGGGAAGTATTAATCACCAGGTTTGTATACGGGGAAGTATTAATCTCCGGGTGTATACACAGGGAAGTATTTATCACCAGGTTTATACACAGGGTTATACACAGGGAAGTATTCATCACCGGGTTTATATACAGGGAAGTATTCATCACCAGGTTTATACACAGGGAAGTATTCATCACCAGGTTTATACACAGGGAAGTATTCATCACCAGGTTTATACACAGGGAAGTATTCACCAGGTTTATACACAGGGAAGTATTCATCACCAGGTTTATACACAGGGAAGTATTCATCACCAGGTTTATACACAGGGAAGTATTCATCACCAGGTTTATACACAGGGAAGTATTCATCACCAGGTTTATACACAGGGAAGTATTCATCACCAGGTTTATACACAGGGAAGTATTCACCAGGTTTATACACAGGGAAGTATTCATCACCAGGTTTATACACAGGGAAGTATTCATCACCAGGTTTATACACAGGGAAGTATTCACCAGGTTTATACACAGGGAAGTATTTATCACCAGGTTTATACACAGGGAAGTATTCATCACCAGGTTTATACACAGGGAAGTATTCATCACCAGGTTTATACACAGGGAAGTATTCATCACCAGGTTTATACACAGGGAAGTATTCACCAGGTTTATACACAGGGAAGTATCAATGACCGGATTTATATGTAGGGAAGTATCAATCACCGGGTTTATATGCAGGGAAGTATTAATCACCGGGTTTATATTTAAGAACGTATCAATGACCGGGGTTCTATGCAAGAGAGTATCAATGAGCGGGTGTATATGTAGGAAAGTATCAATCACAGGGTTTCTATACAGGGAAGCATGAGTGAGAGCCATATCGCGTGTAAGCGGGAGTTTATGTGGACAAGTACGTCTTAATAAGAACTTTCACACAAACAGATGGTACTTCAGTATTCTCGTTTTCTATTGCTCTCCCAATGAGCTCACAGAGCTTCAAGTCTCCTCACCTCTACAAAGCGTGTAGAACCCAAACACCAATGTTACTCTGTGGGGACATTGTCATCAGGCAGTCAAGCATAAACACTATCAATTGCTGGCTACAAAAATACGCAGTCTCGATGAACGGTACAGTAACCTCCTGACACCCGCCCTATAACGGGTAGAATAAGCCCCCGATACCCGGCCCTATGAAGGGTACAATCACCCCCTCAATACCCGCCTTTATATCTGACAATGACCCTCCACTCGCTTTCAAAGTCATAACACATAAAATTATGGCGGGCAGCCAAGCCATTTGCTGACAATACAACTACACCAATGGTAATGGAAAGAAGTGCTGTGTGTCTGAGGGGTGGGGGAAGGGGTGGGGGGTGGGGGGTATTGAGAGGTGTGTCCGTTGAACACAAAAAAATCAACGTAAAAATCACCCCGGGACACTGCTTTTAATAATAATAATAATAATGATGATGATGATAATAATAATGACAACAATGACTGTTGGTGTACAGTGTGACAGAACTCTGTATGCTCGGTGTATAGTGTGACAGAACTGTGTATGCTTGGTGTACAGTGTGACAGAACTGTGTATGCTCGGTGTATAGTGTGACAGAACTCTGTATGCTAGGTGTATAGTGTGACAGAACTCTGTATGCTTGGTGTACAGTGTGACAGAACTCTGTATGCTTGGTGTATAGTGTGACAGAACTGTGTATGCTCGGTGTACAGTGTGACAGAACTCTGTATGCTTGGTGTACAGTGTGATAGAACTCTGTATGCTGGGTGTACAGTGTGATAGAACTCTGTATGCTCGGTGTATAGTGTGATAGAACTCTGTATGCTCGGTGTATAGTGTGATAGAACTCTGTATGCTCGGTGTATAGTGTGATAGAACTGTGTATGCTCGGTGTACAGTGTGACAGAACTCTGTATGCTTGGTGTATAGTGTGACAGAACTGTGTATGCTCGGTGTACAGTGTGACAGAACTCTGTATGCTTGGTGTACAGTGTGATAGAACTCTGTATGCTGGGTGTACAGTGTGATAGAACTCTGTATGCTCGGTGTATAGTGTGATAGAACTCTGTATGCTCGGTGTATAGTGTGACAGAACTCTGTATGCTTGGTGTACAGTGTGACAGAACTCTGTATGCTTGGTGTATAGTGTGACAGAACTGTGTATGCTCGGTGTACAGTGTGACAGAACTCTGTATGCTTGGTGTACAGTGTGATAGAACTCTGTATGCTTGGTGTACAGTGTGACAGAACTCTGTATGCTCGGTGTATAGTGTGACAGAACTGTGTATGCTCGGTGTATAGTGTGACAGAACTGTGTATGCTCGGTGTACAGTGTGATAGAACTCTGTATGCTCGGTGTACAGTGTGATAGAACTCTGTATGCTCGGTGTATAGTGTGACAGAACTGTGTATGCTCGGTGTACAGTGTGACAGAACTCTGTATGCTTGGTGTATAGTGTGACAGAACTGTGTATGCTCGGTGTATAGTGTGACAGAACTGTGTATGCTCGGTGTATAGTGTGACAGAACTGTGTATGCTCGGTGTATAGTGTGACAGAACTCTGTATGCTCGGTGTATAGTGTGATAGAACTCTGTATGCTGGGTGTACAGTGTGATAGAACTCTGTATGCTCGGTGTATAGTGTGACAGAACTGTGTATGCTCGGTGTACAGTGTGACAGAACTTTGTATGCTTGGTGTACAGTGTGACAGAACTGTGTATGCTCGGTGTATAGTGTGACAGAACTGTGTATGCTCGGTGTACAGTGTGACAGAACTGTGTATGCTCGGTGTACAGTGTGATAAAACTGTGGATGCTCGGTGTATAGTGTGACAGAACTGTGTATGCTCGGTGTACAGTGTGACAGAACTGTGTATGCTCGGTGTACAGTGTGACAGAACTCTGTATGCTCGGTGTATAGTGTGATAGAACTGTGTATGCGCGGTGTATAGTGTGACAGAACTCTGTATGCGCGGTGTGCAGTGTGACAGAACTGTGTATGCGCGGTGTACAGTGTGACAGAACTCTGTATGCTCGGTGTACAGTGTAACAGAACTCTGTATGCGCGGTGTACAGTGTGACAGAACTGTGTATGCGCGGTGTACAGTGTGATACTCACGAGTACTGAATACTACAGCACCTCAGTATGATTATCCACAGTGTGAGACGGTAGAGACTTATTTGACATCACAGTACAACTCGCACAAACACCACAGTGAACACAACTCAGAATGATATTCTGCACTGTGAGAACTGATGTTTGACGTACTTGTCGCTAGTCCGAGTAGAGGGTTTGTCAGTACAGTGAGACTTGTGAGACAACGACTTATTAGATAATGTGGTACTGAGACTTCTGAGACAACGACTTATTAGATATTGTGGTACTGAGACTTGTGAGACAACGACTTATTAGATAATGTGGTACTGAGACTTGTGAGACAAGCGACTTATTAGATATTGTGGTACTGAGACTTGTGAGACAAGAGACATATATTGTGGTACTGAGACTTGTGAGACAAGCGACTTATTATATATTGTGGTACTGAGACTTGTGAGACAAGAGACATATATTGTGGTACTGAGACTTTAGGCCGTGGGCCGCCGTCGGTTTTCGTGTCATAAAATATTTTTGCAATGCAAATGACATTTTCTGGTTTTTATCATCAATAATACACCATAACTGGGAGATCTCAGCTGAAATGTTGCGCACTGGTTTTTAATCGCGGATGAAAG
>JACVVK020000259.1:0-152500 GCA_018292915.2 Batillaria attramentaria
AGGTTAGGGGTCCTGTTGGTCCGTAGCAATACACCATTTAGCCAATCCTAAGCATGTCCGTGACAGCTGGGGAAGTCAACTTGCTGTTCTGAAAGAAAATTACAGATCTATACAGGTAGTGATGTACTTACACGCTCACATCCATCTCCAGGGACGTTGTAGACTATCTTGCCTGTTGGTTGGCTGGAGCTGCTTCCTGATCTTGGGGTGCTGGAGCTGCGGGTGGATCTGCTTGGGGACCCAGTGTCTGGCTGCCAACCTTTCTTCTTCTTCTTTTGTGTGCTGTGCTCGTCTGCACTGTCCGGAACACCGTCTAATGCTTTCCTCCTGGTACGAAAAATAGACTCTGACAGCATCAGGGTTGCACATTTTCCACAGCTTCTATAGGACAAAGTGTCCTGGAAACAGCAAAGTGATAGGACACAGTGTCCTGGCCACTTAATGGCAATAAAAATTTTAATAGGACAAATGTCCGCTTGAGGTGGGAAAAATAGGACATTTGAAATTTGTATAGGTCAATGTCCTGGGACCGACTTAAATGTGCAACCCTGCAGCATGTTTTGTGATTTAACTTTTCTCGTACTTATTTTAAGGCAAAATGATGGTCAGAAACACGTATGTGTCAAAGTAAAGCCAGCTGGGGTAATAAATTAATAAATGCCGTCATAAGCTAATCTCGCCATCACGAGGCAACCATGAACTGAAAGTGAAACTACCCCTCAGTTGGTATAGTTCGCCCATTAGGGGGTGCAAATGTATACCAATCATGCACAGGTGGGGCAAATGTACTCCAGCTGTCCACTAGTGGGGGTGACTGTTTCCCTGCTACTTGGGAGGGGGTGCAACTGTACTCTGGATTTGGGTCTTGTGAAGTCACATGCTCACCGACTCCTTTTATGACTTTATGCGACAGATTTTAAGACGGAATATCGCCTTAAGATGGTCAAGATTGATATATATATATATATATATGCATTTGGTCTTATGTCCGTTGTAATTGTGACTTTTATTTTCAATCACTCTGCTGATGCATGTGTGTGACATTTGAACTTGGCAATCGTGAAGTGCGACGGCTGTAGGCTTACAGTTCTATTTCGCCTAGTGAACAGGAGAATGGTGAGCAGTGTTGCAACTCCTTGTTGAGTTGGATGACCTCGAAGAATTTGTCTTTAAATGGTTGTGTAAAGTCTGTATTCATATATATCCACAACTCCCTGACCATGCTGAAACCTGATTCGCCTGCTTCGTCTTCAGTTTGTCAGAAACACGCCATTTGCCGATCAGGAAAGAGTTGACCAGTCCAAATGTCAAAGTACATTCGCACCCCCTCTAACGCAGCAAGCATACAATCACCCCTCCTAGTGGTCGACTGGAAAAAGGGTCTCTGCACTTATCAAATCATGGCACTTGTCGTACTTAAGACCTACACTAAGTCCTTTGGACAACGATCATTTCAGTATCAAGCCCCTGTAATTTGGAATTCTCTTCCCCAGTGCATTCGAAATGCTTCCGACTTACTTGATTTCAAAGCCAAACTGAAAACCTTGTTCAGACTGTCCTACGACTAGTTTCACAACAGATCTTGACCCATCCTGAGCCCTGTTGCTGGTGGAATGGCAGGGTGTGTGTGTGTGTGTGTGTGTGTGTGTGTGTGTGTGTGTGTGTTATGACAGTACGAGTTGTACATTCCTATTAGTTTAGTCGGAAATTGTGAAGCGTGTTGAGCTCACCTTGTGAGGATAGTGCGCTATATAAGAATGTTATCATTATTATTATTATTACTACTTACACCTGTTTTCCGGATGACAGTAGATTTATGCAGTACTCACTTCAAATGACTGGTGCTGGAAAACTGCAGGTGAGTCGGCTTAATCTGGCTCATGCCATCATCAACATTATTTGTGCCGTAGCTGTCATGGGGGTTTCGACTGCTGTGAGCGTAAGGATTGTATCCATTATCACCACCTCCGCCTCGAGGGAAGTCAAAATCATGATAAATGTTTGAGTACGGCCCGGGATGAAAGCTGCCATCTTGCACCTGAAAATGTCCTGTGTGGGGATAATGTCTTCTGCCAGCACCTTGTCTCTTTGGAATGGGAATCTGTGGTGGCCCACCCCTGTTCACAACTGCTGAGTGAGGTCTTCCATGTGGTGGTACGGCATAGCGACGATCAAAGGCGTAATGGTTGTAGGGAAGCATACCGGCGGAGAGGCGGACACTCAGCAATGAGCTGTCCACATATGACCTTAAACTAGTCAAGGATTTCAGAATCGCCCCTGGGAGGAACTTCCTGCAGAAAATTACTGCTTGTAGTTGTACTCCGACTGATCCTTTCAAGCAAAACAGACTGGCTGCACTCCAAATATTATAAATCCTGAGTGATGACGCAACTTGCTGGAATGCTGTGTACAGAGTCTGAGTGAACTGTGAGTGTAAACGGTAGGCAAGGTGTCTCTCAAGCTGTAAAGTGAAAGTAGCCAGTGTTTCTGTACTGTGGTGGGACGGGCCGATGCTTTGGTGAACACCTGCAAAACAGTCCAAGAAAAAAATGTTGCCTGTGCATTCTTTAATAATTAGGAATATTAAAAATTAGACACCTGAAATAACTGATTTTTTTTAAACATAAGTAAATGAAAATTCAGCTGACGAAAACACGTTCTGTGAACATTGTGAAACCTTGCAAAATCATGGAAAAATAATAAGAAAAGTGCATAGTGCTCTCTGACCAAATTCAAGCAAGTTCCCTGTATCAATAAATAAAAAAAGCCAGTTCCTCTGTTCAGCTTTCAGGAATTCTAACATACAAGTTATGTTGGTTTGGTTTTTGTTTTGTTTTGTTTGTTTTTTTCTAAGAAACGAAAGCACGTTCATGACGAACCACGACATTGTACACACTGCACTGTTTCTTTGCACGGTATGCGCACCGATGTTTCCTGCAGTAGAGCATGTTGGACTTTTATCTGGCCTGGAAGTGTACAGCTGCAATAACGCTCATAGGAAGAAGCCTACGAGTAAAGAAAAAAAACCCAACCAAACAAAAAAACTAAAATGAAAACAGGTTTCAATCAAAACTTACTGGCTGGACTACGGAAACCTGTCGGGATGGACTCACAGGAGAACGCGTGAAAGAGGAGTTGTTGTTCTTGTTCGTGTAAAACGTCATCAGCTCCTGCGTTGAAAATCGTCACGCCTTTTTGGTAACTGACGTCAGCAATCGAGAACGGAATGGCGTGTTGAAGTTGGTCTTCTCGTGATACGAAGGGCTTCGAAATAACTTGACCGCATCGTTGTTCGTAATGCGAACACCTTAAAACCTTGCAGACGCAGTGATAAGACGTTTTTCATTTTCTTCGCAAGGAACACGAGTTTCTAAAATGAGTGTTGATGCATATGGTCCCAGCTCGCAAACGCTTACCTTCTTGGAAACGGAGGACGGAGCCGACCTTTTGGGCGCTGACACACAAGGTTCCGAGTTCGAATTTACCGACTTCACCCTTCCTTCACAGACGCAATCTCAGACCCAGGCGTCGCAGATAGAACTGCAGAGTCAGAGTCAGGTGAGTCAAACAGCTGGATAAACACAGGAGCAATGTATGGCGGTTGTCGTTGGGGTCAAAGATGGCACCAACGTCCGGTTGGGAGGGTCGAAACTAGTGGGTCGCCGCACCTTGCACCCTGCTAAACGAGAGAACATTAAGCACTGCATTCCGGTGATCAGCAGTTTGCTTATCAGTGTTTACAAAATACCTCTAGTTTGTGTGTCATGGTCTGTGATTTGTAATGATTGTAGCGCGGTGCAGCCGAGATCTTTGTTTCATAGCGTACCATGTGGTCCTGAGTGTACACATGTATGTGTACACACGAATACAGGGGTCCTACTAGAAACAAACGCAACATAGTAATTTAATACGCGGAGGATTAGGGCAAGTAACGAAGATTGAAAGAGGTTTATTGTTAAAAAAACAAACAAACAAAAAACCCTTAGTTTGGATGAGGTTTAGACTTAGTAATCTAGGTAAATGAGGTTCAGGGTTAGAAGAAAGGTCAGAAGGGTCCTACAAAATACTGAAAACTATCAAAAACAACCAAAAACAAGGCTAACTATAGTGATGTGGTGGAGGGTTAGGCTTAGTAATGTAGGTGGAAGAATGTTTATAACTTGTAACCCAATTTGAATGAGGTTTATGGTTAGAAATCTAGGTTAAATGAGGTTTAGGGTTAAAACTCAAAAGTCAGAATACTGAGGTTTATGGTTAAATGGTCAGGTTTGGGCTTAGTGAGGGATTAATAACCCACACACAAATGAATATAATTACGAAAAGAAACATCTGAAACATGTAATTTGCCCGTTATGTATAATACATTCCAAAACCAGCTCAGAGTCAGACCTGACACCCCCCCCCCCCCCCAACCTTAATCCTCAGTATCGTGACTTCTGTAAATTTCTAACCGTAAGCCTCATTTAACCTAGATTACTAACCCTTAACTTCATTCAGCCTGAGTTTTCTAACCATAAACCTGCTCTTTCAGCCTTCGTCACTGACCCTAAACCTCTGCCAATAGTGCCATGTGACTGCTTTGACATTGTCAATTTTAGTCATTAATAGGATTAAGTCCCACTACCCAGGTCAGAAAATTGAGGTTCAGGGTTCGGGGTCAGCCATAAACATCCTTAGTTACTAACCCTAAACCTCCACCAACCTGTTGTTGGTTGATTTTGGTTATTAAAATCAACTTATTACAGTAGGACCCTGCACAGTACCAACTCATGGATTGGTGATTTGGATTGTATTTGTTTCAACCTTACATTTCATTTGAAAAGACAACAGCAGTTTCATTTGCTACTAACAGGCATTTTTCGTGGCAGAGCGCAAAGCTGCCACGAAAAATGCATGCATGCTGCGGGTCTGTGTATGCACGTGGGACAACTCATGCAGGCACTGAGGCAGTAATATCGAAATAGACTGAAAATGTACTGTGCTGGTGAATGCGACAGTTTTCACCGCTTCTGTGCACGCTGTGAAATAACACGGGAACCTCAAAGTTGTTTGCAACTGTCCACTTTCCTCGTCACCGAGTAATTTGATTTTTTCCTTCTTAGGCTAATACTAGTAATAGGCATTACTAAGCTGAGCCTGGGCTGGGTTAGCCCGATTTGGGCGTCATTGCAGGGGCTAAAGAAGTGCATCCCTGGAACAGGAATGGTGTCAAGCTTGAAAGTTGTCTTACCTTGTACTGGTTTCCTGTTGTGTCTCCTCCCTCCGTCTTTTGTGTGTGACATCACAGTGGACAAACTGTCAGTGTCACACCAGTGTATGGCGTCACAAGGGATAAAGTGTGCACCATTGCGTGACGTCCTTTGTCCAGCTCATGAGTTGTCCTTAAAACTAGTGGCCCAGGTGTATCTTTTCCTCAAGCATTATAGAGGATCCTTTGTGTGCCTCTTGCTCTTAGGTCAGGGTTCGTACAGGCATGGAATGTCTTTGAAAGTCTTGGAATTTTGGAGACCCTTTTTCAAGTCTTTGAAAGTCTTTAAATTTGAAATTATTTTGGTGTTTTGAAATAATGTCTTTGAAAGTCTTTGAAAAATCGCGAAATGATATATATATTTTTTCCCCCACGGCCGTATTTTTGGGGCCAGCTCACTGTTTGCGCGTCTCTGGCCGTGTCACTGTGCCTTTTCTTTCGCTCCGCTCGCGAGTCGACTCTGGTTGGTCACAAAAATAATTCAAGTGTTCCAGTTCCAGTGTTCCTACTTCCAGTGAGTTACTGATAGTTCATGGACATATTATTAAATATAGATCTACGAGTATTCATTATTAGGATTGTGAGAGCAGGGTCTTTGATTTTTTTTTTTTTTTTTTTTGTCTTTGAAAAGTCTTTTGTTCTCAAAATCCTGTATGAACCCTGTAGGTGTTGGGCGCTTGCCTTTCGTTGCCCTTCCCCTACCCCACTACTTCCTCTTAAATTCACCTTCAACTTAGAGGAGAAACACTTCTGTAGCCATCAAGCTGCCAGTCATGCCAGAGAGGCCATCTGCTGCGAGTCTCCGCTCTTGTGTCTTTCATACACATGTAATGATGTATACACGTATGTGTTAGAAAGATATGTCTAGTACTTGCCTTTTGTTTTGACCCCACCCGCTTTCTCTGATTCACTTTTAACTTAGAGGAAAAACGACAAGTATAACATAAACGACAAGTATAAGGACTATAACATGGTCTGTGTGCTCAACACTAACTGATGATAAAACTGCCACAGCCATTTCTCTGTCTCAGCTTTTTTTTTTTCTTTTTTTTTTAAATTGTACACTGGGGTTAACCAATAAGTTAATGTGCTACCAGGTTGGGCGCACTTTTTCTCGCTCGCTCTCTCTCTCTCTCTAATGATCTACATCTGTCTTAGACACCCCTGGTTATCCTGTGTTTGTATGTCAAAAGTTTTCTGCTTGTCTTTGGTCTGAAAGCTATGGGAAACACTCAGTGTTCCTGATTACACTCTGCTGTGTGTATAATTTGTACGCACAAAACTCTTAAGTTGATGCACAAACTTGAGAACAGCACGTCACAGGGGACGCATGTTTCTGGTCTCGCCGTGACAAACAGTATTTTGCCAGCTCTCCCGCAGAAACCCGATGAACAAAAAGCGACTGATCTGTAATTAATGGTGGACACTTGCAGCATCCTATTTCCACTGAGCCATTGTGCATGACAGACATATATATGTATGAACCCACCAGATTTACAAAAGGACCCTCGAATATATTTTCGAATCACAGGGAACGCTGAACACTGCGTCTTGACATGATGGTCCAATGAATTACTGAAGATGGGAAGTGCTAAGTTGAAATATTGACACCTGTATAATTTTTTTTTACACAGGTGAATGGCCCTGAGCAACCGGTGCAGAATGGGGTGGACTTGTCCATTAACCCCATCACCCAGGGTGTTGGGGAGCTCAACTTTGAAGAGGAGGAGGAAGACCAGTTTTACATGAAGGACTTGCCAAAATATGCCTGCGCGTGAGTATAGTAATCTTGATACAGTGTACTAGGGGCTTGAATAATTACACCATCATGCTCAGCTGATCTTCATGGCAACATGAATAAATTTAGAGGTTCAACTTCAAATCGTCAGTGACATCCGTCGTAGATCTATTCTAATCAGTAATGAGTAAACCCAAAAAATTGTTATCAGCTGTGTTTTCCATAATGATTTTGTGTGTCCTGTTTCAAACTATTCTTATCACAAAAAAAACTCTGCATGCCCCTGATCAGTATTCAGCAGTTGACATTGTCACACTTTCGCCTTATTTTAGTTCCTGTTGCTGTTTAAGTGTTTTGTCAGTTCATGAATAGATTGATGAGTAGATCAGGACAGAACTCTGGTTTCCCATTCACATGTCTAAACTAAAGCCGTAAAGGCATCAGAATTGTCTGCGGTAACAAAGTTTTCTGCTTACTAGTAATAGTATTGTATAGTAGTAGACAGTAAAATTCCCAAAAATTTTGTGTGGGGAAATTTTTTTTTTTTTTTTTTTTTATTCTCTAGTGGTTTGATCTGTGCACGAATGGTCAGTTTTTCTTAAACAGCTGTAGTCTGTGTCACTTTCTAATTGTACGGTTTAAAAGCAGAGAGACAGTCAGCATTTTGACACTGTTGCTTGCAGGTATTGCGGCATCCATGACCCAGCCTGTGTAGTCTTCTGCAACGCCTCAAAGAAATGGTTCTGTAATGGACGGGGAAACACCTCTGGAAGGTATGTCACATAGCCATTGATCAATTAGTATAACTGAACCAACCTGCCTCAATTTATAGGTATGTGTGTGTAATTGTATACCGTTCCTCCTTCGTAAAGAGGTAGATTTTTAGAAGAAGAAGGAGTCCACTCCCGGTCCCTCCATACTAACTTGCCTGCACCGTGGCAAGAAAAGTGAAGTTCAAAGTCCTTTGGGTCACACCTAGTGTGAGTGTGGCCAAGCGTAGGACAGCTGAACTAAGGGCAGGACATCATGGCCATGGTATCTCATTTTCAGTATTTTCCCACTTTGTAAGTGTAGTTCAGGGCTGAAAAATATTCCTTTTGGCGGATTTCCACCTTTGGCTTCATCCTCAGATGCTAGAATTTTTTCCTTCCTATGCTGTTTTCGTTGGTGGGCCATTTTAGGCCCAGCTAATGCTATGGACACTCTTTTCACTCTGCATCATTCATTCTAGTCCAGGGCCGTAGTACCCGGGTCCGACGAGCGCCGGACCAATAATTCCGTAAAAAGAGGGGGGGGGGGGAGCGAAGAACATATTTTGTCACATTTCGCCTGTTTTTCGTTTATCGTCCGGCGTAGTAACCTCCCGTACAATTTACCCAGCATCCCTGCTGTTCAACACTGTTATGGTCGCCGCCGCCTTTGCGAACTTTGAAAAAATACATGATGTGTTGAAATTACATGTTTTATGCGCAGTTGAATACACCCACTGTCAAATATACGGCCTTTTGAGACAACCTCATATATTTTTTTTTTAATTAACACGTTACGCGACCATACTTTTTGTGCCTTCCATTTTGTGTGCTGCTTCTATTATTTTTGCTCATTTTTTTTTTTTTTCCTACAAGTGTCTTTGCAATGAAGTATTGAACGATTGAACGATTGTCATTGGAGGCAGGAGTTGGGTATGGGAGGGCGTGTGGGTTGCCGCCGGACCAATCCTGAGGAGCCTGCTACGGCCCTGTAGTCTTAACACTTAGGCTACACGCTTAGTCCCAACTCTCCATTTACTGGCAAATGTTTCTGCCACGTCAGTCTTTTTTTCTTACCAGTATTTTGCACTGTTAGTTTTACTGTCTTTGCCAGTGTGTTTAACATAGGCCGCGAAAGGCACTGTTGTTCAGCTCACACAGACTGATCAAAAGAAATATTGAAAGTGATAAGGTATGAGTCATTGAGTGTGAATGTAACAGCAGCCACAGATGGCCATCAGGCCATGCTAACAGATTTTCAGTTACGCATGAATTGTTTTTAATTTGTGTACAGTGAATTGCTAGTTGTAGTGCACAGGCCAGAGTTACAGGTTTTGTTTTGCTCATGTTCACTGATTGTGATGTTGCGAAGAGCATAAAAGCACATTTTTTTCTTTTTCTCATCATACAGACATGTACTTACAGCATATGTTGCCATGCCACACAAATTGAATGTGTAATAGAGTGTATTTTCTGCTTCTCCCTTTTCAGCCCTAGCAGTGTGCACTTTCTCTTTTCCTAATATCTTTTCATTAAAAAAAAAATTACTACCCCCTTTGGATTTGTTTTGTGGGTGTTGCAGGAAATTGCCGGCTTTTGTTGGGTTTTCCTAAATGGGTTTATTTGTCAGGCACAGGAAGCCAGAACTTTATTTTGTGAGGCTTTATTGTTGCCATTGTTTGTAACAAAAACCAACCACCGGAAAACGTTACACAAGTGCATCATCTTGTTGGTCTTGCTTTTTCTACAGTCACATTATCAATCACCTTGTGCGTGCCAAGGCAAAGGAAGTGACCTTGCACAAGGACGGCCCACTGGGAGAAACTGTTTTGGAGTGCTACAACTGTGGCTGCCGTAACGTCTTTCTGCTCGGTTTCATCCCGGCAAAAGCAGACTCTGTCGTCGTACTGCTGTGCCGTCACCCATGTGCCACCCTGTCTAACCTGAAAGACATGAACTGGTGAGTTGAGTCGGAGAACTGTGTAAATCACCAAAAAGTGTTAACTACTGTTTTCATGGGCTTTAGTTCTAGTTTAAGTCAGTAGATGATAAGACTCTGAACACACAGAGGACAAGAAATAGATCGCACTTTAATTCCATTTTAATTTGTCAATTGGAATTCAGTATGTCCTGTAACAATTACATATGGTGCTGCAATCACACTCTGTGTGTGTTCTGCTTGGTTTCGTTGGGGGGGGGGGGGGGGGGGGGATATTTTTGTGTGTATTGTTTTGTTTCATTTTAGGGGTGTATATAATTTGCTTTTTGTTTTGTTTTGGGTTTGTTGATCATGGTGTATTTCTCTGTGTGTGTTTTTTTTTTTTTTTTGTTTTGTTTGGGTTTTTTTTTTTTTTTTTGGGGGGGGGGGGGTACACTTGCTGTTACATTTCTACACTTGTAGATAGAACTGTAACGGTAAACTTTCCTTTCGTGTGTCACCAGGGACCCAAGTCAGTGGCAGCCACTTATCCAGGACCGCCAGTTCCTGTCATGGCTGGTGAAAGTGCCAACGGACCAGGACCAGATGCGCAGTCGCCAGATCACCGCCCAGCAGATCAACAAGCTGGAGGAACTGTGGAAGGTAAGATCAGCCCAGAGGGTTATGTGCCAACAGAAAAAAAGAAGTGTTTATCAAATCCATGACAGTTTAGCGTTTTTTCCGGATAATGGGAGGAAAGCAGGCAGCATCCATTGCTGTGTAGTCGTGTTTAATCATTGCTTTATGAGAAATGGTGTTACGTTAAAACTAAAAGCTTACTGCTGTCTTGTTTTTTTACTGGCCCCGACTGTTGTCTAGCATTGTGCTAGTCGCTTGTTTGTGAATGAGTTTGTTTTTTCTCACAGAGCATCACTGTCACAGCAATTATGTGGGTTTTTTTTAAAGGGAATTTATATAATAGGGTAGGTTTGATTAACACTTTCAGGTTCCATTTCTAGTCCGTTGGCAGAAGGTTCTACTGATTTTGGAAGGGAAAAATGTTAATTTGCTGGTTGGTCATTTCGTTTTGTTTTGCAGGAAAACCCAGACGCCAAGCTTGAAGATCTAGAGAAGCCTGGTGTTGATGAAGAGCCCCAGCAGGTGCTGCTCAGGTGAGAGACTTTGCTCACTCAGCTGTTGTGCCTGGCCATGTACTCCTTCACTGTTTTAGTTTGGTAACAAAGCAATGAGTGGTTTCGTTTAACTGCTGTTTAAGTGTGATAATATGAGGGTTCGGGCTTGCTTAGCTTTACAGGTGTAGTTTCATAGTCCAACTCGCATGCTCAAACTTTGTCTCTTGACTTGGATGGGTTTTAGTGTCCTTCACACCCATTCTTGTGGCCTGTTGCAGATACGATGATGCATACCAGTACCAGAACATCTTTGGGCCTCTGGTCAAGCTGGAGGCAGACTATGATAAGAAACTGAAGGAGTCACAGACTCAGGACAACATGGTTGTGAGGTGGGACGTCGGGCTCAACAAGAAGCGCATCGCCTACTTCCATCTTCCCAAAGCTAACGATGGTGGGTACAGTCTTTTTGTGTGTATGCCATCTTGTCTTGTTTTTAGCAGAACACTGTTTCATTTACTATACACTTCATAGATAATGGGATGAAAGCAGGTTCTAGATTCTAGTACTGAAGCCCAAACTCCTTCCCCCCCCCCCCCCCCATTATATTAATGTATTACTACAGCCCTAATTATAAATAAGTTGACAAAATAAACAATAATATAATAAATAAATGTACAGTTGAACCTGCCATGGCGGTCACCTGTATAAGCCATGCCACTGTCTAACTCGGTCACCCCAGAGGATCCCCGAGCGTTTTCCCTCTATATATGCACTGTATAACCAGGTCACTGTCTAACGCGGTCGTGCCACCTATTTTGGCAGTCCCAAACGACCTTTCACACTGTACAAGACAGTCACTTTGTTGTGTAGTGACCGCCTTCAGGCCCCTGCTGTGTTCTCAACTGATAAGACAGACTGCCTAACTGCTTGACAATCCAGGATTAGCTACACCGTGGTTCACTGACACGCGCCTCCCCCTCCGAGTGAATAGCCGGGGGATTGGTGGGGGCGAGGGGGTGGCCGTTAGCGGCGTCCTTTTGATTGCTTTGCAATCAGTATGAGGTCTGTAGGAAGCAGTCAGCTTTGTGTTTGTAAACCGATCAAATTCCAAGGTGTACGAATACATAAAGGTGTTGTCACCCTGTTTGTCATTTCTATTGCTTCCGATTGAGACGACGATGTGTTGATGTGCGTGAATCCGCTCTCAGCAGGAAGCTTGTTGTTGCTTTGTTGCATCGTCAGTCGATCACCTGCTGATCTGTTTGTTTGAAATCAAACGGTGTGCAATAAAAAAAATAAAAAGGACCCCAAACACGTATTTTCAAGTGTATAGAGAGCTTTAGGCGAGCCCTGTTGTCAGCTCGTAACACGTGCACCGCTAGAGTATTCATTGGGTGACATGCTAGCTGTTGACATGCCTTCCTGGACAACCCGGCCACCTGTCTAAGGCGGTCAGTTTGGTCCAGTCCCTTGGGTGACCGCCTTACACAGGTTTGACTATCACTAAAGTGTGGTGGGTTGTGACTTGGGGAGTGAATTTAGAATTGTTTTTGAATGTTAACATTTTTTTCATGATGTTCTTTCTCACTTTTTGATACAGTCCTAATTTTGTAATTTTGCTCTGTGTTGGGATATCATAGCTCAACTTTGTTAATGGTTACTTATGAGTGAGAAGCAGTGTCATGGCTTTTTAAACGGCACTATTCATTGCACAGAAATGAAGCTGATGCATGGCGATGAACTGAGGATTCGATACATTGGAGAACTGCACAAGCCGTGGTCAGGAGTTGGTCATGTCATCAAGATCCCAGACAGTATCCTTTGATAATGAGATGTGTCAGCCATGCGCAGTTAGAGTCATTTAATCAGAGCAGGAGTTTGAAAAACCATCACACATGACTGATGACTAGCATTGCTGTGTGACTACGTTGCTCTTACGCATTTTAGGGTTCAGCTTTTTATTAGCAAGTTTAATAATGATAGGAGTATTCAGAGAATATTCAAATGATGCCCTACCTCACGCAGGAGCTCAGGGCGCCTTGCGACTTTTATTGAACGTGCACACATACAGAGAAATGCACACAAAATGTGTCCACACATACATAGACCACTGCCCTCACTTACACAGACACAGAAAATACACATAGCCAGCATAGACCACTGCCCTCACCCACCCCTCACACACACAGACACAGAAAATACACATAGCCAGCATAGACCACCGCCCTCACTCACCCCTCAAACACACAGACACAGAAAATACACATAGCCAGCATAGACCACTGCCCTCACTCACCCCTCAAACACACAGACACAGAAAATACACATAGCCAGCGTCGACCACCGCCCTCACCCACCCCTCACACACACAGACACAGAAAATACACATAGCCAGCAAGATGGTAGGACAAGGGTGATAGTGTGAGGGAAGTGAGAGGTGGGTTTTCAGGTTTTGCTTATGAATATGAGCACACGTGTTAACAGCAAGTTTCCCTAACCAGGATCAGATTTCAGCGACGAGGTGGCCATTGAGCTTAAGAGTAATGCTGGCGTTCCCGCTGAGTGCACTCATAACTTTGTGGTTGACTTTGTCTGGAAGTCCACCTCGTTTGACAGGTGAGTCAGTCTCACTGATGCTGGAAGACCGAATCCAGCTGTTAAGTCTTCTATACGTCTCTGCTTTTTTGCATGTGTTAGCAAATTGCTTCTCTCTTTTTCTTTTTTTTTTCTTCCTTTGTTCTGCTGCTGTCTAGGTGAAATGAGCACATTTGAAGTGGTCATTTGTTTTGTTGGTGACTTTGAGGATGTTATTATATTTGCTTACATTCAGCACATCATAATCCATATTTTCTTTGTGATGTCCGCATTGTACTTCATTAAGAAGATGTTCACTTGTCCTCCTCATTAAATGATTATAGTTATTCTTTAGTCTTGGGCTTGTTGTCCCATGAATACTTGTTACTGGGCAGTCAAGCATTTCTCATTGTTTGATGCATTTACATACTTCATACCCGTTGCTTTCAGGATGCAAGCAGCAATGAAGACATTTGCAGTTGACGAGACGTCAGTATGGGGCTACATCTACCATAAGCTGCTAGGCCATGAGGTGGAGGACGTCGTGTTGAAATGCACGCTGCCCAAGCGATTCTCCGCCCCCGGGCTGCCTGAGCTCAACCACTCGCAGGTCTACGCTGTCAAGACTGTGCTTCAGCGACCTCTCAGCCTGATTCAGGTTAGTGCTATACGATAGTGGCATCGTGGAAAACAGGGTGGTCCTGCCTAAAAGCCTGTAAAAAAAATTTATATATATATATATATTGAGAGGCAGGAACAGTAAATATAAACTGACAAAGGCACACAAAGAACCATTTATGTAATCATGGTGATAACCATAATAAAACAATGAGAGGCATTCACAACAACCATAAACGTCAAGCACAAACAGTTTATGTAATCAGTGAAATTTAATCACAGTTATGAAATATTAACTGCGTGTGATCAATGAGAGGCAGTCACACTAACCATAAAACGGTTAATAAAATGACAAACATGCACAAGTATATACAGTTTATGTAATCGATGATAGTCAGAATAATCGTTAGTAAAAGTTCAGTGACATTGAAAGGCAGTAACAAGTACCGTACAATACTTTTTGGCCACGATGCAAAATGTGGGAAGGTTAGGTCCAAAAAAAAAATCTCTTTACTTTTTGACAAGGCATCAAAAATGTGTCCCTAAGTTTTCATCCAGACCAGAAAACCTATGATAAGTATGAAGCAACCTAAAGATACTCCAAATGTCAGGGGAAAAAAAATGTAACAAAGTGATAAACTTGGCTGATTTGCCAGTCTGGCATTCAGTCGCTTTGTTGATACAGCCATTGTGTGAGGCCAGAAGTACAGAGTGGTCTCCCTTCACCAGTTGCCGTTTACCATCTTACGGGTTTCACTTTGAGAGTTTAGAAAGTGGAAAATGCTCATGTTCAATAAAAATACAATGAGGATATATGGTGAATAAAATGACATTGAAACTGAAACTGTTGTTTTTTACTCCTTGGTTATCAACCAGACCCAGGGATGGATTTAACTGGCAATTACTGGTAAAATACTGGTTTGAAAAGGAAAAAGTCAGAGAGAGAGAGAGCCGTGCCGAGATGTAGTAGTGAGTGTATGACGCCTGTCATTTAATTAATTGACAAACACCGTAACAGTTACAGTTAGCAATTATCACTGCATTCGTCGGCAGATTTTTGGTGGCAAAATTACTG
This sequence comes from Batillaria attramentaria, assembly GCA_018292915.2. NCBI lineage: Eukaryota > Metazoa > Mollusca > Gastropoda > Batillariidae > Batillaria > Batillaria attramentaria. The sequence goes on from JACVVK020000259.1 coordinate 15,054, forward strand.
GTTTCCGTGACTGGCCTACCGGTTCGCGTGCGAGTAGGTTTGTTACTGTGACGTCGTACCGGTTTGGAAAATGCCTAGCGCGATCACTGACCAGACCTTCAATTTCAGATTCTTGTAGCGTAAAAGCAGTCGAAAACTTAAGATCATACGTTGAAAACTGGTTCTGACCACAAGTGACTGTCACTATACTGATAATTGCATTGTGTCTGCTACAGGGTCCTCCTGGCACAGGGAAGACAGTGACTTCTGCCACCATCGTGTACCACCTGGTGAAGCAGAATAATGGACCCATGCTTGTGTGTGCCCCCTCCAACATTGCTGTGGACCAGCTGACAGAGAAAATCCACAAAACTGGACTGAAGGTAATGATACAGTGTGGTGTCTGTCACCGCAAAAAATTATCTCCTTTGGTTTCAGGTCTTTGTATTGACTAGGTAATGACGGATGTTCACTTGAAAGAAGCTGTCTTTGAAAATTACCCTGGTTGTGCTGTTTAAACCTGTAGTGTGCTTGAACTGTTTTGAACCTCCTGCTGGGGGAGCCGGGATGGCTGAATGATAGAGCGTTGGACTTATAATGCTCGGGTCGTGAGTTCGTATCCCGGCAGGGGCCAAATATTTGTGCTGGCTTTTTCATTGTTGCCCTGTCTTTGATATCACCCTTATGTGGTGGAAAAAGACACTAAACTCCCAAACACCCACCCCCCACCCTTGACCCTCCTGCTGACGCACTTTTCTGCAAAATTTTGCTGTGCATGAGACAAATCTAATGGTTGATATCAAGTCTTTTCTGTCACCCATTCCATAGGTGGTGCGTCTGTGTGCCAAGAGCAGAGAAGCCATTGACTCGCCCGTGTCTTTCCTGGCGCTGCACAATCAGATCCGTAGCATGGACAGGTGAGTCACTCCTGCGTAGTGTGGTGATAGGAGTATTTATTCATCCAAACATGCATCTATAAAGTTGTGTAACTCTAGTGTCTTTCACAAACAGTGATTCAGATTTAAGATTGTAATTTGTCCAAGATTGTCTTCATGCTTCAAGTAGTCTTACCTTTGCACACAACTGCAGGCAAACTGAACTGAGCTTTTCTGGGAGCAAAAATGGTCTTGAATGACAAGACGGTTTGCATTCTCCATCAAACCACCTCAGTACATCTAAATGAATCACAGACAAAGAGATGAGGTCAGAATAAATGAAGTCCGTTATGTGTGCAGTGTGCCTGAACTGTCCAAGCTGCAGCAGCTGAAGGATGAGACTGGAGAACTGTCCTCCACTGATGAAAAACGCTACCGAGCACTGAAGAAGCAGTGTGAGAAGGAACTGCTTCAGGTAGTTTGCTCTTTCTCTCCCCCCCCCCCCCCCCATAGATGTTTGTTGAAGTTATGTCCCATTTGTTTGTGTCCTGAGGAAGGCGAAAGTCGAAACGTTGACCTGTGCCGTCCTTTGTGAAAGTTAAGTGGTTTCTGTCCCTTTTACGTCGCTTTTATTTGCTTAAAAGCCAGTTGTCATTTTTCTGTGTCTGGGAAATCTTAAACATGCTTTTACAGTGAACATTTTTTCAGTGACCGGATCTGATGTATGTAAAATAAAGGGTTTTCTGATGCATGTTTTATTGGTTGTATTTTACGTGATGCAGGCTGCAGATGTGATATGCTGCACCTGTGTGGGAGCCGGGGATCCCAGGCTGGCCAAGATGCAGTTTCGCTCTGTTCTAATCGACGAGAGCACTCAGGCCACAGAGCCAGAGTGCATGATCCCTGTCATCTTGGGGTGCCGTCAGGTGAGGATTTTTTTCCCCCTCTCTCTGAGACCACAGATGTTCTGTTTAGATTACTACATTTTAATGTTCAAGGTGGATGATCAAACCTCAATGAAATATTTGTTTGAAGAAACAGTTTGGTGCAAGTTAGTTTGGGGATAGCAGTTTCTCTTGTTTTTCATATAATTTGAACTGTGACCGGCCCCCGTAGTGTAGTGGTTAGCACTTTGGACCATGGACCGGGAGACCCGGGTTCGAGTCCCAGCTGAGGCAAGCGGGATTTTTCCTACCTAGGTCGGCTCCTACCCAGAGCGGGTGTGCTATGGGCCCAGTGGGGAGGCTGTTGCCACACAGCCGAGATTCACCCACTTCACGGGTGCGACTTTGGGGGTGCTTTCCTTGGTGTGACACGTCTTATGACGTGGATGATGACACGGCCGGCACCGCAGGTGCCGTAGTTCCCGGGCCTGGTTAACGCCGGGATATTTATGACAGGAAGCGTGGAATGCGGCCCTGTCCCGCAGTCCCAAACCACACGGACCTCCATAGCATCATCTTACCATCATCCTCATCTCCATCATCATGCATAATAAAAATTACCCCAGCTTCCGAGCCCTCCGTGGATTCCACCCATTACCAGGGAGGAACACCACTGGAGCCGGCAAAGAGTTGGGGCAGCAAAAAAAAAAAAAAAAATTGAACTGTGGTCTGTCCGTTGTGTTTGACCATTTCTGTTTGACTGTATGTTGCAGTTGATTCTGGTGGGCGATCACTGCCAGCTGGGGCCAGTGGTGATGTGTAAGAAGGCTGCACGAGCAGGGTTATCCCAGTCGTTGTTCGAGCGCCTGGTTGTGCTGGGGATTCGCCCCATCCGCCTGCAGGTCCAGTACCGAATGCACCCTGCCCTCTCTGCCTTCCCCTCCAACATCTTTTATGAGGGGTCACTACAGAATGGTGTTACAGCAGGTCAGTTCACTTTTTTAAGAACTTTGTGCAGCGCCACCTGTCTTTTTTTTTTTGTCTTTTTTTTAGTTTTTAAATTTTGCTGGGGGAGGATGACCATAAGACATGGGTGTAGAGGAACCTGCAATGCGAAGCCTGGAGCCAGGAAAAAATTAGTATTACACAGCTTGATCTGTGGTCACACCCACACCTCACCGTGACAGCATTGACCAGGACTTCATATCGTAGACCAACTCAGATGTTGGAATGTCCAGTTACCATCTCACCAAGACTGACGTTCGTATGTCAGATCATTTCTGCACCATAGTCGTCATGATTCTGAACCATTGTCCTTCACTTCTTTGGTCAGCCAGGGCAATATAGTTTCCACATATATACACGAAGCCCTGACGGTGACGGCCATTCAGCGATGCAGCCCATAGTGCAGCAGATGCCCTACCTATTTAACCACTGCTCATCCCCATGATGTAGAGAACATCAACAAACAAACGAGACTGTGGTCAAGAGTGCTTACCAGTTGATGCAAGTGACTTTGTGGGATATGAAATGTGGTGGACATCTTGACTACTATTTCATTTCGATTTTTTGCAGCTGAACGTCTGCGGAAGAACTTTGATTTTCCGTGGCCACAGCCGGACAAGCCCATGTTTTTCTACTGCACCAATGGCCAGGAGGAGATAGCCAGCTCGGGCACCTCCTATCTCAACAGGTATTGACTTTTGCTTTTTTTTGTTTTTTAGCCTTATCTCTGCTGTCTCTCTCTCTCCCTCTCCCCCCCCCCACCCCACCCCTTCTTAAAATGAAAGACAGAAAACTAGCAATGCCTTCGATGACACACGCCAGGAAAAACTTGTCCTTAAGGGCTGACAAGCCATAGCACTTAAAGCTCAAACCATTAATTCATAACAATGTCAATGAATTCACTTAGCTGTGAAGGAAGAAAAACTGGAAAGGTACTTTGCCTTTTCCTAAGCAAATTGAACTTAACACGTCTCATCAAAGCGGTTTTAATCATGAACTGTGTTTAATTGTTTCGTTTGTGTGCAGAACGGAGGCAGCCAATGCAGAAAAGCTGGTAACTCGCTTCCTGCGCTCGGGTATAAAGCCAGAGCAGATCGGCATCATCACGCCGTACGAGGGTCAGCGGGCCTACCAAGTACAGTACATGCAGTACTCAGGCTCCCTCAACAAGAAGCTTTACCAGGTGATTACATTTTGTTTGTATGATTTTTTTTTTTTTTTTTTTTCAGTTATGTCAAAGTATTAAGGATGCTGGTGTCTTCTCTAGAATGTTTGGGTAGGGGAAGTAATGCTCAGAGCTTTCACGTCATCTATGTGTATGCAAGGAAACAATGAGCGCACTTCTATTATTTTTAGTAGCAAGACTTTACACTTACCAAATAAAATGCTGTGGGAGTTCTGTAACTATCACTCCTGTAAAAACAAACATGAAGGCTTGACTGACTGACCTACAAAGCACGCTTTCATGTGGATGTGCCGTGTATTGTGAGATAACAGGTGTGGACTGAAGACACGGAAAGATATATATCTTTAAACTCTGCATGTTTTCCTCCAGGCTCAAGCTTTTGTTTCATATATTTAGTAAAGGTTTAAAAGTTTGCACTGATGTTTTTGGTCCTTAGGAGATCGAGGTGGCCAGCGTGGACGCCTTTCAGGGGCGAGAGAAGGACTTCATCATCCTGTCCTGTGTGCGCTCCAATGAGCATCAAGGCATCGGTTTCTTGAACGACCCACGTCGTCTCAATGTTGCCCTCACCAGGGCCAGGTACAGTCTTCCTCATTCATTTAGGTAGCTTTGTAGGGGGATAGAAAAACTGCTGCATGTGAAACGTTTTTTTTTCTAAATGATCGTTTACGTGGGAAGTGTTTCCTTGTTTGTCTTTGTGGTGCTCAGGTTTATTCACAAGCAACTTGGCAGTAATGACGACAACTCTGCCATCAAATGTCACCATTTGAGAAAGTCAGAGTGCTGTTGTTAAAACTTGTATCTTAGCTGAATGAGGAGTATTTTAGTTTGTTTTTCACTCAGTATGCTTGACTGAAGTCTTTGTCTGTTGCAGATACGGGATCATTATTGTTGGAAATCCGAAGGTCCTGTCGAAGGTATGCAGCATCTGAAAACTTGTGACATATCTGTGTCCCGTAAAGTTGAAGGGCATATGAAGAAGATTTACTAACTGCGCGTGATTAAATATGCAATAAGAGCTAGTAACCAACCAGCAGGAGCCCAGTATCAAATTATGGCATGTGTTTGACTGCCAAACCGTCCTGCCGCTCATTTCAATCCGTGTTGTAGTTGTTGTACATGTACTGATAAGAGCCTGTCAAAGTCTCTGAAGATTTACTTACTACATACAATTTTGCTGCAGTCATTGTAAAATCAGAAGTGCTTTACGGTCCTTCTATGTGAGGTTGGATGCTATACAAATAGTCTGCTATTGTTATCATTATTATATGTTTGCAGCAACCCCTGTGGAACCACTTGTTGACATATTACAAGGAGCAGAAGTGTCTGGTGGAGGGGCCTCTGACCAACCTGAAGGAAAGTCTGATCCAGTTCAGCAAGCCGCGCAAGCTGGTCAACTCCACCAACCCGGTAAGCTATGGTATTAGTTGCCAAGTGCTATCAGTTAGATGTGTGCAAGTTGACCCACAATCAAGTGACATGTTGCAGCAACAACAAGAAGTAAAATTACAATTCAGAAACACATGTAAGCAAGTTGGTATGTATGTACATCTATATATGCTTGTATGTATACATGTCTGTTTGTATGTATGTATGTGAGTGTGTATGTAAAAACTTATCCAAAAACACGAGGGGGAAAAAAAAGTAAAATAAAAACGAGGAACAGTTCTTGTAGATCAAAGCATTTTCAGGCCTCTTTCTGTTCGTGTGTTGAAGCAAACTTTCTCAAAATGTCATTGACATGCTGTTTTGCATTTTGCAGGGTGGACGCTTCATGAGTAACACCATGTTTGACGCCCGTGAACTGTTGGTACCTGGCAGCGTGTATGACAGAGGTTGGTATACTATACTTTTTTTTTTAACTTGAAGGTCTATTCCAGTCAGCTTTTCATGTCAACTTTTCGCAGTGTGATCAGCTTCAAATCACTGTATGCAAACAAAGATTGGGGGCTAGCGTGGAGGGGTGTGTCCATGGGGGGTCGTATCTGTTGAGACATAGTTTACTTGTGATATCAAATAACATTTCCTTCTGTATGCTAATACTAATCCATTACTCTGCTGCAGTAATGGCCTTGAAACTGTTCATCAGTTCTGAAACCACAAGAATCCATTGCACAAATATTGTCTGCTCATTCACAGGCATGGGCTACCGCGAGCCTGTGGTACACACGCACGATCAGGTGAACTTCATCGGCCCGGAGCGAGCGTACACAAGAACAGCGATGAATCTGCCGGTGCCGGTCAACATGTTCCTGCCACCTGTACCCCAGCCCTTCGCTCACCAGCCGCATCTTCCACCGGGTACGTCGCTCACCAGTCACATGCCCCCACTTGAACAGGCATAACTTTTTCCCCACCCTTCAGTGGAAATCCACCACCTCTGTGCCAATCTCTGCCATTTATATTTTTGTTTTTCTGCCATTCCGCCGTGAAGGCAATTTTAAAAAAGGAAAAAAGATGGAACAAGCAGGACAGTTTCTCAGTGTCACATCATTCAGCATGATTTTGTTCGGCCCCTAGGCCAGTTACTCCCCTTTTTTGTCTTTTTATTATTATTATTATTATTTTTAATGTCTTTTCTGTTACTTTTCCGCCTATGGGAGGACAAATCATGAAATGCAAAAATATTGGACATGCAGGACAGTCTCCCCTCATTTTTTTTTTTTTTTTTTCAGCATAATTAATGAGACTTTACTTTCTCGCTGAAGTGAACAGTGTCTCTTCTCCAGTCTCAAATCACATCAGTTTGACTATTGCTTCTTTTGTCAGCTCTTTGCACCTCATAAGTTGCCGACTGATTCTGTTGTTGCAGATGCTGTACAGAAGGGCATGCCACCCATGCACAACAACAACTGGAACGGTGGACGGCGTCAGAAACCACCCCGCTACAGCAAACACCAGCAGGGCCCGTACAACAACAACCCATCTCAGTCAAGCCAGCACAGCCAGGTAGGGTCTCTCAGGACCTGTGGTGTGAGGAAGAAGCTGAAATACTGATAAAAGTGATAGAAAAGTTCAAGGTCATTAAAGCAGTCTGTTTAGAAATTTTTACACTTGCATTTTTGGAATGACTAACTCACGGTCAAGGTCATTAAAGCTGTCTGTGAATTTCAACATACTGTTTTTTGTGTTGTTTTTTTTGTTTTTTTTTTGTTTTTTTTGGGGGGGGGGACTAGAAACACTAGAGACGTCAAACTTGGCATATTTATAGACATTCATGTGATCTCATTTGAATGACCTTGCCCAAGGTCAAGGCCGTACAAACAGTTTTGGGGGAAACTGTAATTTTGCCAGAAACTAACACCACCAGAGACACCTTACTTGGCTTGATGATAGATAGTGATAAGATTCTTACAAACATACTCTTGAATGACCTTGACCCATGTCACAAAGGAGCCATGGCATCTGCCTGTTTTTTTTTTGTTTTTTTGTTTTTTTTAAGTCTGTTCAGGCATCATGAGCAGTGTGATTATGCACATCTCACGCCTAACGCCTCATCTCTTTGTTGTTTCCTTTCTTTTAGGGTGTTTTCTTTCTTTCTTTCTTTTTTTTTTTTTGGGGGGGGGGGGGGGGGGGGAGGGATGCATGGTGGTGTTTTGTTGGTTTTTTTTAAAAACAGGTATAAACAGAATGATTTTATAGACCTCTCCAGAGGGAGAATACTTAGCCAATCAGCAACTAGCAACTAGGCCATTATATTGACATAGGCGATTGTTACACCAGTGCTGGTCTGTTTTTGCAGGAAGTGTCTCAGGGGTTCTCCCAGGGCCCGCTGACCCAGGGCATGTCCATGTCGCAGGCCTTCCAGATGAGTCAGCCTGGCATGAGTGGCCTGTCGCAGGCTGAGTTGTCCCAGGTTTGTGTGTTCGTCTCTCTCTCTGTTGTGTAGTCTCTGCCTCCTGTTCTTTGGTATATATATGTGTCAATGTGTGTTTTGTTGGTGGTGGTGGTTTGTTTGTTTGTTGTTTTGTTTCTTTGTTTTGTGGAGTTTTTTGGTGGTCGCCGTTCCATTTGGTTTTGTTTCTGCAGTCTCTCTGGCATAACACTAACAAATTTTCCGGACATTTCATCAAGCTCATGCATGTAACTGTTTCATTGTAAATTTAGTACTGACAAGTGTGTGTGTGTCAGTGTACCGTATTGCCAGCACTTTCTGTCTTCGCTCATACCTTTTCTTCTCTTGTGTTTTTCTTCACAGGACAGTTTTCTTGCGGACGACTTCAAGTCTCAGATGGACGGTATGTTGTCCCAAGACTCCACCTACCAGGGTGACCGTCACTTCTACGCCTCGCAGCTGTCACAGGGTCCATTCAACTAGCCACAACCAACTGTGCCCTCTCAGGTACGGGCAGATTTCATTTCCTCTCAACACATAATAATAATAATAATAATAATGAGTATTGTATAGGCGCTTTACCCAATTTCCTGAATCGGCTCAAAGCGCCGCGAACTGAACCCAACACGCACGCTCACGTGAATCACGCGCATTCTCTCACACACTTGACATAAACACATTACAATCACGTGGTGCGAAGGGTCAGCTCAGCTATTTAAATTTTGGGATTTAGAATTGCATTTATTTTTCAAATTTGGTGGACTGAACATTTCCAAAGCAGAGGGGGAGGAAGCCGGAGTACCCGGAGAGAACCCCCGACGATCGGCCCGAATGAACGGTGCTACATACGAGGAGGAAAAATTCTTCGCCCCTAGTGGGACTCGAACCCCTGACCTCTCGCATTGGTGACAGGTCTCTTAACCACTAGACCACCGACCGCCCCGGCAGCACACATCAGCAGCTTCCACTCAGTATGGTGGTTTCAGGAGAGATGTCATGGATGCCCCCAAAGTAAAATTGAGTTGAGAGTTACCGTGTTTGACTTCGGCCAATTTCTGTGTTTAAGAAATACAACAAACGGTGCTTATTCTGTGTGCATTCTGTGTTACGATGATTTTGTTGTGAGTTGTTTGTTCCCTGGTTTAGCATCTTTTTCTACTACATAAGGGCAATACCAAAGACAGGGCAGCCAGGATTCGAACTCAGGAGCACTGGAAGTCCAACACTCTACCAGCTCACCTGTCGTGGCTGTCCCCATGTAATGATGAAAAAAAGAGAGAGAGAGAAAATTACAACTGGTGTGAATTACTAGCATCTTCAAGAACCACGTATTGAAGTGTTGGCTGTAGTTATACAAGTAGCGGTGTCCATACCCAGCACCCTCAAACCCACCACTTTTTCACCCTGGCAATATTTTCTTGTATGTTTTTGTGTGCAGAGTGTGTGAGAGGGTTTCTGAGCTCGGCTGAACAACAGTGAGGTTCCATCTGCAGTGTCCCCCACTTACCCCTCCGCCCAGCGCCTCACAAGTCTCGTGGACGTGAGTGGCAAGGCTGTTGCCTCGACCGCCAACCCCTAGGTGAAGCCCGCATGGCAACCGTTGCCGTGGAAACCAGGGCCTGCCTGGCCTGTCCCGCACAAGCAGAGGACACTCGACGTCCTTGCCGGGAACAGCGGCGGTGTATTGGGATCCGAACGACGGCAGCCAAATTGGAACAAGAGTCGGAGACACCAGGTTGTGAAAGATACGAATGGGGCAGAGGTGGAGGAGCTAGGGATTTTTACGCTGACACTGCAGGAATTTTTTCCATTATGGAAATGTTCACACAAACCCTCTGTTGGGACCCAGAGACTGTCAGGGTGTTTGACAGGTGACGTTGAGGTCACCAGGCTGTGAGAGCCATGTGAATCGGTACAAGGCGGTGGAAACACGCAGACTTTGCTACATTGAACAGTGGGCAGTACAAGCAGCCACTAAATAAGCAATCTGTCATTATTCCCCGTCATCAGATCTACACCTAATAAACATGACCCAGTGGCTAACGGATATGCTTGGATTTTTATCCTCATATGTTTGGTCTTTTTTTTTTTTTTTTTTTGTCCTTTTTTTTTTTTGTCCTTTTTTTTTTTGTCAGTTGCATATGTTTATGGACTGCTTGTCACCCATATATTTTACTTTTTTTTTTTTTCTAGATTACTGGTTGACTTTTTTTTTTCCTAAGTGGGGAAGGGTGTCCGCAACGTCGAAGGTCATAAAGAATGAAGTGAAATGTGTACATCAGACTCTGAGGTTAAGGGTTGAAAATGAAAGGTGGTGTTGGGAGGGGATGAAGCTCTCTATGGTGGAGGGGTGTGGGCTAAAGGGCTTGCTGTCATAAAGAGTGCCATCGTGTGGTAGTCCCAATCTCAGTATCCATTTCTGGCCTCGCGAAGGAGCGACATAAATTAGCTGAGGCAAAGCTTCACCACTAATTCTACATGTAAATGAATACGTGATGTATTACCACCATGTCAAATGATTTTAGGAATTACGATCTTATGAATGACAAGGTACTTTTTTTTCGCAAGGTAGGATTGACTGACGCTTACACCAAAGACATTGATGTAATGTCTTTGCTTACACTGACTCGGATAGTTTCAAAGAAACGTGGGTTGGATTTGGGAGCTAGATAAGAAGCAAAGCTGAAAGGTACGGCATCTTATTTGTTGCAATAAAATTCAAAACAAAATGTGAGCAGAGACGAACCTATCCTCAGTGGTTGTGAAAACTGAATACCTGTCAGTCAGTTGAGTAATTAGGGATTTCGTTTGTTGAACGCAAGCATATTCAGCATCGGTTCTAGGTTGTACAACATGCCACGTGGTTTTGCCAGCTAACGTTAAGGAAAAGGTGATGGCTAGTCAGTGTACGTCTGTGATACTGTTTTAAAAGTCAGTGATGGTCACTGTCAGTGATTGCAAACGTTTGAGTGTTTATCGGCAATTTGGGTCAGGCGGTGCAAGTTTTATATGAGACAAAGCTTCTAAGCTGATCTAGGTGATACAGCGTGGCATGTGTTGTTGAAAGAGTGAGTTGTTTGCTTGAATAGTGCAGGTAGTTGTGTCAAGCGAAACCCTTGGGTCAGACAAGTGATGTTAATCTTTTAGCATCTCTCCCACCCCCCCCCCCCCCCCCCCCTTACAACCAGTACCTTCTGCTTTCATTTCTGAAGCTATCATTTTCCCCTCCACTCGTGGTTTTTGTGTGTATTGCAAATCTGTTGGCTTTAATGCTGTACTCTTTCACAAAGTTTACCCCCTTGCTGCTGGTTTTACAAAAACTAAGGTGACATTAGCGTGCAGACATACCAAATTGGAAGCGCGGAATTCCAGGTGTGATCAGTTGACCATGATTAAATAGGTTTTCTCTTACGCAAACACGAATTCTCATTTTCAGCATGCAAGAAATCATTATCAGTCAAATTGGGGTGTATTTCTCTTTTGGCAGACCCACAAAGTACAGTTCTTCAATAAAATTCTGCTGTTTCAAATGTCTTTTTTTAAGTTTTTATGCCTATTTTGCTCTACTTCAGCAGTGTACATCAAATTGTATGCGTTTTGATTAAGACATTCTTGAAAATGATCCAGTATTCTGAAAATGATCAAAAAATAATTTACTATTCTGAAAGTGATCAGAATTATCCAATCTGTTGAAAATGATCAGAATGGTCCAATATGTTGTAAATTGTTAGAAATGATTCGGTATTCTCAAAAAATCTGAAATGACCTAATCTGAAAATTATCAAAAGTGGTTCAGTATTCTGAAAATGTGTGGGTGCATGTTTTGACATTTCAACCGGCGTTGAAGGCGTGCCAAATGCACTGTGATTTATTGAAGGGCTAAGTGTGATGAGATGTCAGATGGTGACAAATCAGTACATGTACAAGATATCACCAGTAGGGTTAGGCTTTGACATTACTACTAACACAACACAGGTCAGCCTCCACAGAGGGGAAATTATCATTACATGTATATCGCAATCACCTAAGCTATGAAAGGACAATCTCTTAGAAACCCTAACAAAATCTTTTGTGTTGCTCAGTCCTAAGGTATATAATTATTTGTATCTGGGACTGGTCATACTGGTGAAGAATAATGGGATTTGGTTTCACACTAGATTGTTACTGGCCATATTTAGTCAGCATGTTGTTAGCGCTGGGAGCAAGTTCATTAATAGCAGTTTGATTCGTCAGTTTTCAGGTCAGAGAAATCCAGAGCAATGTTTGTTTTTTCCCCCCTCCTTGCAGATAAAATGCATGCAAGACCTTGGTGGTCATTGGTGGTGGTATTTTATGTGTTTTTCTTTCAAATTTTTTTGTTATTTTTAATTGGACATTTCTTGCGTGCCAATGCAGCTAGCTTCAAGACTTTCCTTCATTTGTTTACCCAGAGCATCAGAGTACATACATGTACAAATTTCTGACACTCTTTCAGTCCCACAAAGGATCCTGCTGCCGCATGATGGTAATTCCACATCCTTGGTATTAATATGATGAGCAAGGTATTTGTTCACACAAATGTATCAGAAAAGGCTAACACATGTTGCTGTTTCTTCAGCGTTCAGAAGTGTGCATTGAGAGTAGCCCTCTGTAGACCGCCTAATGCACTTGAATGTAGTGTAGAGATTGGGGGGCGTGGGGGGGGGGGGGGGGTCTGGCAAATGTGATTCACAGAACTATGTTAAAAGATGCTTCTGCGTGTGCCACTTGCAAGGGATCACTTGAATTTGATCCAAAATGGAATCAAGAAACAAAATTTAGTACCAGTTTTTTCAGTGTCTCCAGTTTGAGCTTCTCAGCCTTAGGATTTGAAAATTATACAGTCATCTGCAGTGCAGTTTACAGGTGAAAATTTTTGTACTCTTGAGTGGATGACCGGTGCAAATTCCTGACCTCAGTGCTGGAGCATAGACAATGGATGTGGTGTCCGACAGCCAATGCACACTTGCGGTAGACGAAATCGCACCTTGGTCTAATAAAGCTGTGAACCAGTGAACATTCTTACTCGTAGCTGATACTTCAAGTGATAAACCCACTGCTCACATTACCTGCATTGTCAGATCCTTATGCAGAATTCTATGCAGGCAGACGCAGAATTGATTTCAGATACATGTACCCTAGAGAGGAGAGACAGGTGGGCTGCACCTCACAGGTTATTACCCAGAATGTGGCGTTATCATTGTGTGCCTTTATTACTATCTCTTGAGCAGCAGCTGGTTTGCCTAAGACAGGACACTCAGAGGTTACAATTCGGATTCCACTTGTACAGTGTATGCATGTAAGAGATAACTATGAGAGATGTGCATAGCACGTAGCGTCAAAAGCCATGTTTGTGGCCAGGCACTAGGTGGCAGCTTTGGAATGTCGCATCAACCGTGAACTGTTGCACATCCTTGTGAGCGGAAAATTCAATCAATCGGTTTATTGCCTGCACTGTACAAATGAAACCATAGCCTTGTGTGCCCTGAGCTATTCAACAATGAGGTTTCTACTAGCTGCTTTTCTTTCCCTTTCATTTGTTTGTCTGTCCCTGCAGTACGTTCCGTTCCTCCACTTGGAAACATCAGCAGTGTCTTTGTGTTCTGTCTGCTCTTGTTGCTAGAAATAAAAGACATGTACACTGTACATCAACCTGAAAGGCTGTTGCGTCCGCATTGTGAAGGTGTGTGAGAATATTCTGCAGTGAATGTGGATAAACTGCTTACGAAAGATTTTCAGTAGATTACAACGCAGTCTTCAACATCCTTGAACTTGTTACCACTAATCAAATGCATGCACTACCAGAGCTCAGACTAGACAACACTGTGGTGAACAGGCCAAAGTCTTCAAGTCAACAGCAAAACTTCATTTATTACTCACCATCCCTTGTGCTGCGGGCTGAGCTAATATCCCAGCAACAGACACGTATCAAGCAAATCGATCAACTGCTGCAATGCCTTAAAACTGAGTTCAGCATTTCGAATACAACCGCAACATCGGCAATGACAAACTCCCCACTTTGCCCTGACTGGATAATTTTCATGAAATTACAGCTGAACACATGTCAAGTCCCTCCTGACAAGATCTCTATATGTTATTGTTAATGATCAACAAGTTTAAGTTCGCACTGCACACTCGCTCTCACACTCGGAACACAACTGCTACAGTCACTCGCACACCGGTAAAGATTCTTGCTCGTCTCATAAATGCTGCCCACAAAGCATACACGATGTACAAAGTGTCTAAATTACCAAGGGTAACCAACACAGTGGTTACAGATTTAAAAAAAGAAAGAAAAAAGTCTCCACTGGAAATAGTAGAGAAGAGCAAAGATGGGAAGGGGTGGATGATTGCCAGCATGGCTTCTCATTATGAAACTTCAGCAATAAAAAGCTGTAAACTAAGCATGTTCAGATGTACAGTAAAAGGATCAACGCTTAGGTCAATTACTGAAACTGTGAAAGTAAATGCAGGCTTCCAGGTCGAGACACCAGTTTATAGTTGAGAACAGTGGTCAATATTAACAAGGTAACAGACATGAATAATTACGAACTGGAACTTCCCTTGCTCAAAATCCTAAGTACAAATTCCAAACACCAACAAAACAAGTAGTAAAAAGAGTAAGATGGGAAGGTGGAAGTGCACGCAGCCTGTACAAACTGGTGCACAGGACAACATGACTTAACTTGAATCCACTGACTAGCTTCTCCCTAGTTTTCACATTCATGAACATGGAAGTGGCGTGATGCTAAGTAGATCCTTTTATGCATAACATAAAAAGCAGACTGGCTCGTCCACAGTCTATCTCTTGCCGCACATGGCAGCCTTTCTTATTTGTGTTCATTTCACTTCAGCATTCCTGTGCACGCTAAAAGTTCAATACTTTCCCTTCCTACAGCTAAATAGTAAACTGCCTCCCCTAACCCTGTCCCTCCCAACCTGATGACCTTGACCCCAGGGTCAGACGGGGAGACGGGATGAGCGAGACGGACATGACGGCATCTGATCGTTTGTATGGCACAACAGTCACAGTCAAAATCCTATCATCCAAACAGATTGAGGAAACACTGTTGCAACACTGTACCAGTAACCCTACGACAGAAACAGGCTGCAGCCACAGCACTCCAACAGGATACACACCTCCAAGGTAAGTGTACAACTCTTCACCACGTGTAATGTTCTGCTAAATGTGCGATGATGACCCATAACATTTTTCATTCAAAAAATTTGCATGTCTGTCAACTCAAGTCAACAAGACTCAGCAAACAACAAATGCCACGCGCAAAAGTTGTGTTACAATTTAGGTTCTGGCTTCAGTAACCAATCTGATGGTTGGAAGATCATGATGAGTGCTTCAATGAAGAAGTTATAATGACAGTAACTGTAATATCCTTTTTAAGAACTCGCGACGACAGACCATGAGATCTCACACTTGTTTGCTTTGCAACCTGACAGCTATGCACTCTTAAAGCGACACTTCCGCACTCAATAATGATGCCTGATGTAATTCTCATTCTTTACATCATTCCAGCTTTTAAAGTCGTTTACAATGCCGAGTTTACAATGTACTATCCAACACCCATAATAATGTAGGTAATGGTATTCCACGCACAAATGAAATGGACTTGAAGTAGCTGAATTCTCAACATGCACACACAATCATTTTTAATGTATTTTCAAAACACCTGTTTTGACTCAGGGTAGCTGAATTCTCAACATGCACAATCATTTTTAATGTATTTTCAAAGCATCTGTTTTGACTTGGGGTGGCTGAATTCTCAACGTGCACACACAATCGTTCTTCAAGTATTTTCAAAGCATCTGTTCTGACAAAAGCTGCTTATACTGTACTATAGTCAAAGTTGGCACACAGCGCTGTTGAGTACAGTCATTCCGTAATTTATGAGTCTGTGCATCACTCGATAACTGGCGGACTGATAGCGATGGTGGCGGTGGTTGCCAGAAAGAAAAAAAACAACAGGAGGGCAACCTACTACTGCCAGTGCTACTCCAAAAAGTAGATCTACTGCAAGAGATCAAATCAAATAAAACCAACACACAAGCTCTACAGCAATCTGAAAAGAAGGATCTAAGCGCCTATGGAATCTAGGCGACTAGCCCCGTTTTACCAGAGGACAGTAGAGCTACCAGTATCCCCCTTATTGTGAATAACCCTATTATGAGCTGGAAGCGTGTACAGTTTCAGCTGAAAACTTCAATTCTTTAATAACAGCAGTGGAAGCCAGGTGCAGAAGACCAAAAAAAAAAAAAAAAAAACCCAAAAAACAAGAGGAAATTGGGACAGATTTTTTGCTTTCTTTCTTCTGCATGAAGCAGAACAACTAAGACAGAAAAAGAACAAATGATAAACAGCATGCTAATCCTAACCTACCATCCAGACAAACTTACACTGTTACATTATACTTTAAATTATACAGTGACCCAATTTCCACTGTTGTATTTTAATTTAAAAAGTACACATTCTGACTAAACTGCAAATCAACTCTGCTTGCATACTTGTACTGTCTGTAATCCGTATCACCATCATTTGCCCCGTGGGTCCCTTCACTTCGGTATCAATACCACAGTACCACTATTTCCAGCTCTCTCCAGCAGTCACCCATCACAGGTCATTCACAAGACTACCAGTCCGTGGTGCTGATTTTCAAAATGTCTTAAAGGCAGGGCAACAGTGAGCAGCCAGTGGTACACACGAACACCAACCTTCAGCCACTTTTTGAATTATCAAAACCGCACTTATGAAGTCTACAGTCAGCCACACAACATTTTCCGACCTTCAGTAACGATAGTTCGGCCGCCTGGAGTAGCCACCCCTTTTCCCGAACGGTCTCTTGGGTGGCAGTGGCCTGTAAGGAAAACCTTGTGGGGGATTTCCACCATAAAACGGGGGGTTGGGAGGGTACTGGTCAAAGTATGGAGGCTCGTTTGCGCCATACCCGTACGAACGATCGTCTCGATAGTCATAGCTGGAGGAGGAGGGGTCAGGGCCGGCAGGAGGATAGTACTCGTCAGACAGCCGCCGGCCATAGTGCCTGTCTTTGTGGAATGTGTCCCGCATGTGATCGTGGTTGTCCACGTCCCTATCGTTTGACCTGTCCTTGTCCCTGAGCTGTTTCTCGGACGGGTCCACCCTGCGCACTACACTACTCAGAACAGGGATCCCCTTAGGGCGACCTGGCGGCCCCTGAGCTTCTTCCTCCTCCTCCTCCTCTTCATCATCATCAAGGTCCATGTCCATCTCGCCCATCCCGTCATCCCCGTCCGACCCTGGGGTCAAGGTCATCAGGTTGGGACGGACGGGGTTGGGCGTGTAACTGGCGGGCCCAGGGCCCATCATCGTCTTGCGCTTCAATTTCTCAATGAACTCCTGCGCCTCATCGTGCAGCCCTGGCCCCGCGGAAGGTCCCAGTACGGGCGACAGGGGCTGATCTAGAGATTTGGGTGGGCCGATCGACACGGGCGGCGCCGAGGAAACTGGTGACTGGAGGGGTGGTGGTGGTGGAGGTGGGGGTGGCGGCAGCTGTATCCCAGAGGAGGCCGATTCCTCGCTGCTGCGGGTGAGCTCCTTCAGCACAGAGTGGCCGCTCTTCCGCAGGATCCCTTTGATCGGCGGTGACTGGGCTTTGCTGACAGGCGGGGGGAACGGGGGAGGGGGAATGTCACTCTGGGGGGAAGGATACAGCATGGTGGGGGAAGGTCCAGCCTCTCCTACATCCCCACCTCCACCCTGTACCTCTGGCCAGTTCTCTTTCTGACCGGGTGAGGTCTGCTGGAAGAAAGGACTGGAGGGAGGGGGCATGCGAGGTGGGGGCATGGGCAGGCCGGGCGGCATGACCGGTGGAGGGACCGGGGGAGGTGGGGGAGGCATGGAAAAGTTCGGAACGGGCGGAGGCGGGAGGCTCGTGTCCCCGACCCCGATGTCGTCAGCCTTCTCTGCTGTCTGGGCTTTCCAAGCCGCCCAGTTCTTGGGCGCTGGCACGCCAACAGGTGAAGCGTCCCCAGCGTCGCCATTGGATTTGGTGGATTCCAACTGTTCCTTCACTTTTGATGTGAGCTGAGAAAACCCCTCCAGAAAACTGCTACCAGGCCCCTGGGGCTTGCTCTGTGTCTGTGACAAGATCAACCTGGACAAAAAGTCCATCGGGTTCTCTTTCTTCTTCTTTTTCTCATGAGACGAGTGTGCATGTGGGTGTGGGGCGGTCTCACTTGGCCCTTCGTCCAGCACTGGCGTGCTCGGCCTCTCGTCCGTCAGAGGGGTGGATCCGCCTTCCTCCTCGGGGAACGGTACATCCGGCTCGGTCAGGGTCCTGTTGGCTGAGGGCCTGCGACGAGAATCGCCGGAGCTCATGCCGAGAGGCTGTGGCACATACACAGGAATCGGCTGATCCTTCCCACCCCCTCTTTTGCCAGCCTGCAGTGACGGGATAAAGCTGGCTAGGCGATTCTCCAAGCTGCTGCTGCCACCTACCCAAACAAAGACACGAAAAAGTCATGTTTTCATTTCCTGTCAACATTCTCAAAACAAATCTATGGACTTTTTCACTTAGGCATCTTCACAGGCTGCTGCAAAAGTCCATTTTTTGTGGTTTTTTGTGTTTGTTTGTTGTTTTTTTTTGTTCACAGAACAGATTATTCTGACAAGCCTCAACAACAGACCACATAGAATCAAGACCCCACATTGCACGTCAAAGCTGTGATGCTAACACTAAACAGAAGTAAAGTAATCAGTAACCAAGCCCAATCAGGAATTATTTATTTCAGTCCTGAGAAGTTAGCTCCCCATTCCCAACCTGAAAGGTGGAGGGGTGGGGAAAGGGGGAGGAGATAATGTCTGAGCTTTTGAGCTTGTCAATATTTAAATGTAATAGTGTTGGTCAAGAAAACCTGTACGTTGGAGAACGCTTATACCTTTGATGTCTGCTCCTGTGTCCTCAGGTGAACTGACAGGTGACGGGGCTTCCTCTGGAGGAGAGGGAATGTCATCATCTGGGAGAGAAAGATAGCAGACATGCAGATGTATCAATTAAGTCACATGACAAGTGCAGCATACGAAGCTCTGTGAACACACCTACGTGATACGACCTCACACAGGCCAACGAAAGGAGATGGTGGAACTGTCACCTCCAGTAAAAATCAATGCTCAAGCCTGGTAGACACACAGGGTACCCCTCTCTACCATGATGTTTTACATGCCCCCCCCCCCCCCCTCCCCCAAGCACTGCAAGTACAGCACTCACAACAATCTGCATGCCGAAACACCACCAGATTGACAACACACACAGCACAAAGACTTCACGTTCAACAAAGAGAATAAGCCTTGAAGCTCAACATCGCAACTCTTGCCACAAACAAGGGCTAAAACATTTCATCTAAAGTATAGAAGTTGCAAAGTTCTACAAGAACAGCTCAGTTTGTGTCTCTACAGCATGATTTGCTTTAAATCACCCATGCAGAAAGAGGATGTGGATTGTAACGCATCCTACAGAAAGCCTTCTACGTCATGGAGAAATGTTTCACACTTATCAATAAAGCCAAACAGCTCCGCACAGACACGGATAATGTGAAAAAATGTCAAGGGAGGTGATAACAAAACTTATCGCCATCCCAGAGCAAACTGGCAACTGGAAAGTGACCTCATGCAGGGGTGCTAGCAACTCGGGACCTACAAATCTGAAACCACTTCAAGATGTTTTGCCAAATCTGAAAAGCCACAACTCGGAATGCAAGGAAAGCCAGCTTACCCCAGTCCTGAAACTGAATTGACCCTCAAAATCGGAATACAAGGAACGTCACAAAAAAATTGACAAGCGGGAGGGGGGGGGGGGGGGGGGGGCAACGACGAGAGCCATGCAGGTTTTGAAACTCGGCACACGGCAAGCAAATCTAGCTACCGCAAACTACGTAGCCGTCTGCACGCGCCACCTCTTTCTTTTTCACGATTTTGCGGTTACAAGTGTTTCTAGTTCAAGAGGAGGCCATTGCAACTTGTACTCCACCGAAGACGGTCTCGCGAAAGTTCCACCTAACGACAAATCGGAATTCCCACCCAAAAACATACGATTTTCTGCCAAATCAGAAATCTGGGTTTATGTGAAATTCGAAATCGGAAATCCGGTCTGAATCGGAAATCTGCCACCCTGCAAATCGGAATTCCCCCCCCAAAAAAACACGTACGATTTTCGGCCAAATCGGAAATCTGGATTCAGGTGAAATTTCAACTCGGAAATCTGATCTGAATCGGAACTCTGCCACCCCTGCTCATGCTATCTTTTACGTGCTCAGGGGAATAACAGACCACCAGCACTGTGGCATGCACTGCCATAAATATTGCCAGAAACTGTTGTTTTCGTGTAACCGTGGCTGCGACCGAGTTTCAGCAGCGTGAAAGGTCTGTAACAGGTGTCTACCTGGGATGGGAAGTGGATAAAGGAAGCAAGACGGATCACATATTTGCTTCAGCAGCCATTTCAAATTCTAAACAATACAGCATGCACCTGTCTTAACTAAGCCCTGCAAATAGGCAACTTCTGCCTGGTCTTTTGACTGACTACTAGGTACAAGTTTTACTCAATAATTACTGGCTGTTTCGGACTGATCTCCATCCAACTGCAGAGCAGCACATGGAGAAAGTGAAAAAGCATTCAACACTAGTACAAGGTGGAACAAAACGCTTCAGCATCCAAATTCAGACCCTCAGGTACCACTTCTAACCATTACTATCCACTAGTTTACATGTACCAAAAAAAACAACAACAAAAAACACGCACACAGGGGAAAAACCAATACACACTGGACAGAAATCAAAGACCTCCAAAAACAAAGTGAAGACAAAAGAAAGACATATTTACTAATTTGGTTTTACAACAATACTAAACTTTTGGAACTGATCGTCAAAAGAATGAACATGCAACACACAGATTCTCTCTCTCTCTTTTCCCCTCCCTCTCTCTCCTAGAATTTCTTCCAACAGCCATCCAGACTGCCGCATGATTCACGAACAAAATGGATAGGTATATATATATATGGAATGAGCTGCAGCCAAACTCAATGATACAAGGCTCAACAGTTTAACTGTAAGCTTGCTTTGTGATCGTGAGTCACAAGGCATCTACCTGCAAAAGTGATTTCCTTTATGCTGGATATCGGCTTTACTATGGAGCTCGTGGTGCTCGTGAGCGCTACTCGCGGCCGAGTAAACGCTGCAAAAACAAAACCATCTCTGAGTCTGACACACCAGTCAAAATACATCTTAATCCTTGTTTCTAGTTCTTCAAATTTGTCTGTACTGTTAACGATGCTCACGCCACGCCAGCAGTGGTATCATTCAACTTTACAACACATGTTCTCAAAAATGTACTCTGACGCATAAAAAAAGAACTCATTACAAAAATTTCTCATTCACTAGGAAATAGATACCGAGCACCTATGGTGAAATGGCTTGCCATCAAAGTCAGCCACATTAGCTGGATAATGAACTGAACAGCAAACTCTTATCTTGTCCTTTCAAGGCCGCAGCAGCAATCGAACAATCATTTGACATAAAAAGTTCAGTCTCCATATTTCAGTGCATATTTATGAGAAAATTTATATGTATGTATCACAATCACATGATACACTCCTTGCCACAAAAAGAGGTGCCAAACTACTTAAGGTATCCAAATAGTGGCACGGCAGGTGGTGCAAATGCAATGACAGCAAAGAAACTAGGAATATGAAGGAGAAGGACAAAATCGCAACAGATTTGTATTTTCTGCCTGTTTGATGAAAAGATCTACTGCATTTGCCGCTTCCGCGGGATGCACTTTATCACCACTGGAATGGCCACAACATAAACCGCTACTTCGTCCGTCTCCAAAAGACGACAATCTGTAATTTACCTGCAGTGGAAAACCAGCCATTCACCTAACCTTTAGCTTGACAAACAACCTGACAAGTAAAAACCCCTGTCCTCTGAAGTACAGAAAAGGCCGGATTTCACACTGCACAAACTTGAGCCCTACCTTCAGGAGGTGGCGCACCATCATCACCAGCGTCTATGTCCATGTCGACCGGCATGGTGTTGCTTTCCAGTAGATGCGGCGGGGTGTTGCCAGGTGACGGTGCGTCAAGGGAGGGGGAGGGCACTGGGCTCGGAAGGGCCCGCTTCAGTTCATCCAGGCGACGTTTCATGGAGTTGATGCGAGATCCAAAGTTCTTGTACGCCTGTTAGTACGCGCAACACAAGATTTGTTTCACTGATTTCCACTTGACAAACGATCTTTGCTGGAAAATGCATGTACTTGAGCAAGCCACACACCCTTTCCCTTTTAACTTGAACTTTGCAATTAACCCACTGCTCTGCGAGAACACTAGGCAATTATTAATAAAAACTGAAAAGCACAGAAGCAGCTAAAAAATAACATTCATTATTGTGTGGAACTGGAAACACACACACACACACACACACACACACACACACACACACACACACACACACACACACACACGTATGACTGAAAATTCCAAACCTGACCCTTCATTTATTGAACTGACTGTGACATATAATGCTAACGCTGTTACTTTTACGTATACCACTGTTTGGTTCCCATGACTAGAAGCAGAATAAAAGCTCCGGCTTAAGACTAAGAGGTTTGGCTCAGCCCGTAGCACTTCAAGTTAAATAACTGAGATATATATTCCGTACTGTAATCAGTACGCACATGCATACACACCAACCATACCCCCCATTCTGATTATCACTACCAATGAACATATATGCATACACATTCATGTATCATTATGAGTCACTCACATTGGCAACAATTCTGGCTTCACGATTCTGCTCATCGTAGAAGTACTCGCTGATGCGTAGCAAAGACAAGAGATCTTTCTGTTCCTGTTGCTTCTTTTCCAATCCTTTCACCGCCTCCTCCAGCCGCTGACAAGACTCTTCAAAGTGCGTGGAAAACTCATTTCCGTGAGCCCGATCTGTCAGTAAAACGAAACATTCATGCCAAAAAAAACCAAAAATGTTATTTTAGGTCAAAATATACACCAACACAGCCACTGCCAGAAATTCTGGAAAATCCATTCAAGACATTCATTAGAAAGCAAGTTTGAAAACTGTAAGCAAAGCTTCCTGGAGGTCGGAGCTGAGAACCCACAACCTAGCACTTTCACAGAAAACTGACATCCAGCCAAGCAACCCAGGTGAAAAAGGAAATAAAACACAAGTAGGATGAACCTACACAGTCAATAGTATACAAAACAGCAGTCCATGTTCTTACCTACACGGCCTTCCAGCGTCAGCAAAGACAGCAGAGACAAATACGAAGCACTTATTTAGGCCTCACGGCAAAAGCTGCACGCCGGCACAAGTAAGCCACAATTCTTTTCACAGTCTTCTTCTACAGAACACCCCCCCCCCCCCCCCCCCCAAGTCTAATTTTGTCGTAATTTTCCCCCACAAAAAAAAAAAAAATCTCTTGTCCCAGATTGTATTCTTCATTCTGTCAACAAGGCAGCAGGGCTTAAAAATGGTCTATGACCCACAAGGAGGACAAATGTGTAACATTTAGTAAGTGTTGCAGACGCATTCTGCTCGGGGTGCCTGGGGGCATGCTCCCCTGGGTTTCTTTCTTTTTTTATTAGACAAAATCGGTGCAATCTGGTGCATTTTGGCATGATTTTATGCGCTTCAGAATTCAGAGGAGGAAATACCTTCGTTTGGAGAAAAACTGTAAGCAGCAGACCAAAATCTGTGCAGTTTGATGCATTTTTTTATGATTTTATACATGTGCTTCAGAGGAGGAATACAGTTTTGTTTTTTTTGTTGTTGTTTTTTTTCTTGGGAGGGGGGAGTTTTCAGCCAACGGATGGAAATCCACCAAAAGGAAGATATAATTTAAGCCCCGAGGCATACTTCTCCACACATAAAACCAACAATGAAAAAAAAAAAAAAAAAAGGACAGGACTTGTGTGTTCTATGGTTGTTGAAACAATTGAAACAGAATGTAAATGCAGTGGCTTATAAAACATTTACAAAGAAGCTGATGCCTCAAAATTAAATGTAACCTTACTGAATAAAATTTCAAAAAAGATCTCTTACTGTTCAGTCTCCAACTATTAATGTATTATTTTAAAAAAAAAAAAAAAATTAGTGAAAAGGCGACAGCAGAATCTAAGGACCTGTTGTGTATTCTCACCTTTCAACTGTTTGATGGCCTCTATACTGGATGCATCCAACTTTAGGTGCGAAAGCTGACGAACTTTGACCTCCACATCTCCCTCCTGCCGCTTGTAGGAGCGAATTTTTTCCACCATTTCATGTGGCTGCAATACAGTGCATGAGAACTGAACATGCTGACCAGCAAACCTAACCATACAGTCACAAGTATATATAATCAAAGAAAAAGGTAGAAAGTATACTGTCTAAATGCTAAATGCGATCCCCCCCCCCCCCCTCCCCCCGAAACATCTGTACCAAAATAGAACGGTATCTGTATCGCAGATGATACATAGTCATACACTATATATCCACAGGGTTGCACACTTAAGTCGGTCCCAGCACACTGACCTATAAAAAATTTCAAATGTCCTATTTTTCCCACCTCAAGCGGACATTTGTCCTATTAAAATTTGTATTGCTACTAAGTGGGCAGGACACTGTGTCCTATCACTTTGCTGTTTCCAGGACACTTTGTCCTATAGAAGCTGTGGAAAATGTGCAACCCTGTATCCATACACTGATACAGGCATCAGAGATGTCACATGCACACAGCTGAGTTCACGTCAATGATTCAGATTCCAATTCCATTTCCAGTAGCTTAAATCTGATCTTGCTGACTTAATTTGTCTTACGCAGAAAAATCCATAATGGTAGTACGGAATATTCCGTTCTCAGCAAGACCAGGGTTAAAATGGTGACCCCCATATGCAGTGAATCCAGGAAATTACAGAAAAGGTAATCTGCTGTACTGTTCTGACAACAGGAAAAAAAAAAAAAAAAAAATTCCACAGACAGCTAATCCATGAGACAGTTAACTTCAAAGGAAGTGTCCTCCACATGGAATGAAAAGCAGAAAGCAAAACACACAAAACACACAGAGCTATAAGTACTCCAGAAATCAACCCACCTTAAACTCTGCTAGCACTTCTGGGCTAGGCATCTCAATTTCCTTTGCCTTTTCTTTCTCTTTCTCCTCCTTCGCCCCATTCGTGTCCAAGGTCGCATCTGGGGGCTGGATCTCGTCAAATACCTCAGCAGGAGTCGCAGGTGGAGTGGCGGTAGTCTCCTTAGGCTTTTTGTGGCTGTGAGACTTCTTCACCACGATGCCATCTGCCCTCTTTCCATCTGAGGTCAGATGTGTGAAAAAAGCAACATGAGCGATTGGTCGCTTGTAGGGTTTATCGTCCTTTTCCGCCAAGCAAGACTAAGAGTGACATCAAGATGGAGCAACAAGAAAAAGAAGGAAAAAAAAAAAAAATCCTACACAATGTTTTGGTTCCCAGTAGGGAACTGAACTCATGACCCGCGTACTGAAACTATGAAAGCTGAATGTTCTGCCAGCGTGGCTATTCCCAACTCCACAAACCACCACTGAAGAAACCAGCAAACAAGGCTGAGAATGAGACAGAAAAATGTTCCCTTCATCCAATAACAGCTGTATGCACAGGGATGGATTTACTCAAATATGCCAATGAGACATTGTCTCCTTGACCAGTCATTTTTATGAGACATTTTCATTTTCTATGAGACAATCAAGTTCACCCGCATCACTCTGTCACATGTCTGTGCCGAGAGCCTGTTCCTAAGTGCAGTGACATTCAGGTTCTGAACGGAAAAGGACCTCTCGATCGCAGAACTGAGAAAACTGATAACGCGCCGAATATTTTTTGCAACTCTTTCGAGCGCGAGTTCCTGGCAGCGCGCGCGGCGAGCGGGATAAGTAAGCCTCATCACTAAAATTAGATTAGTGTAACAGACTCTATGACTGACATAGACAGCGCATCTCTGCTTCGCGTTGTCAAGTGCACTTGTGATGTCATGTTCGTGCGACATATGACGCATTTTGCAAAATTTCTATGCGACATTTTATTAAAATATGAGACATAGTCGCACGGCGCGCGAGAAAATCGAATCCCTGCATGCACAAAATGTTTAACATGTCTGCTACAATGTCCAGAACCACACATACATGCCCGTGCGTGTAGCTAAACGCTAAATTCTTTTGATAAAACTAAACGGGCCAAAAAACTATGACCTTGAAAAGTACTTAGGCTCTCTTTGAATTGAGGAAAGAGATTCCTGAGCTCACCAAGTATACCCCGTAGATCTGCAACAAAGTCTTTGTCGTACACTTGTCTCTCCTCCCAAATGTTGAAGATTCTTTCTATCTTGGGTTTGATGGTAACATCTCTGAAATTGAAAAGAGCGCCATAAAATGATAAATTCATAAATTATCAAATAACGCATTTAATGTTACCAACTGCACACTACAGGCTGCAAGTATTTAGAACACCAGTGGGCTGAGGAAAACTTGCGTACTATGTTAAAAAATTACAACCATAACTCCAGTAAGATATGTCTTAACCCCACCCCCCCCCCCCAAAAAAAAGTACAGCTAACACAGTGAGGCCACAACTGTTTTGTACACCTGCAGTTTGCTGTAGTCTTGATATATATATATATATATATGTATGGTCATCAGAGCATTTTTCTTTTGTTCTTGGTTGAGTAGTCACTGTAGTGATGATGTGTTTGTCCATCAAAATGGCATCAGTAATTTTTAAAAATCAGGTTAAGTATACGGCAAGTTATGAATGAATTCATGCACTGCAACAGATCACCTTTCTCCCCTGCCAAAACAAAGCATAAAACCCACCTGACAAGTGCAGTGACCTGCTTCAAATGCTGCTTGAATGTGTCAACGTACACAATAGCTTTCTTCCGCTTGCAGTTTTGGACAACATCATTGCACAGATAGTACAATGTGAGCCTGTGTGATGGCTTCACTGCAAAACAAAACCCAATACTCCTTTCAAACACTGAAACAGCAGTTCATAATGTCTTACATGCAAATGCAAAGTGTTGCGGTACGATCATAAATCATGCGCATGTGAAGTTCAGTTGGCTTGCAGTTGCAACTACAACTAAAGTACAAGGCAGCGACATTTTCTTTCGTTGTAAGTTAAACAGCAAAATTATAGCACTGCCTGTAAAATTCGTTAACTACATGTACTCGCAATCACATAAGAGATGATTGGAGAGCAGTTTCAGAAAGCAAGCATTAGTATAATGTACATGTGTGTGTGTGTGTGTGTGTGTGTGTGTGTGTGTGTGTGTGTGTGTGTGTGTGTGTGTGTGTGTGTGTGTGCGTGCGTGAAACAATCACTTTTTCGAGTGTATTATCACGTGTTAAATTTGTGTTAATGTGTTCTTCAGTAGCCGCATTATTCATTGAAAATTACTTTCAAAACACACGTCAGACAAATCTATTGACCTTTCACATTCGTTACACCTATGCTCTCTGTTTACAAATGAAGGTTCACCTGATTTCTTCAAGGCTTTTGCCCAAAGTTCAACGATGCGTGCATGATGACTTCTATGATGAATTATCCACAGCGACAGGCCTTGGATGCTGTCCTGGGTGTTGGTCACTGCCATCAATTTTTTCTCAACATGCTCCTCGTTCAGTCCAGACGCCATGTTGTCAGGCGGCGCAGACCGACAGACGTGCTACGAACAGCTTACAATTCTTGCTAAGGGAAAGTTTCAGATTGCTTTCTAACAGTCCTTTTCACGAGTTATTGAAACATTGCAATCGATGAACTGTGCGCCACAAATGCAAACGTTCAAAACACCAAACTGATGCTGTATGCTACTAGAAGTGGCTGCGCAATCGGAACTTCGGAAACACTCTAGCCGCCATTTTGAACGACTCGTGGCTGCGAGATGTTTTCAAGTAATTCTCTGTTTATACCAAATTTACATTTTTTAATCACCTATAATTTATTTGACATATGCATACACGCGGTTGTTCCTAATAATTTCCTTTTTGTTGTTTTAAGTTTTATTTAAACGTAATTTATACGTCACAATCATCGGTGCAGAGAGTTCGACCTCTTGAACTCATTCATCAGCATAGCAATGCGTGCTCGTTGGCGGGGTGTGAAAGCGACGTTTCTCGTTTCAGCACTCAGAGAGAGTGTCTGGTGACAACCAACACAGACAGAGGAGAGCTAGGGACCTTAAGAGCATGTTTTACACTGATTCCAAACTTTATTCTCATGGAATCTCACTTCGGCGGAAATTTATCGGAGTTCTGAAGTTCGGCCTGCCGTGGCACTGCACTGGCCAGTGAAAGGATGGCCAGAGGTGGCAGTGGGTGTGTAGCCAAGCCCATGTCTTATGTTCTGGGTGTGTGCCGGGTAACTTTCGTTGTTGTCCCTCTGTGGCACAGCGACTCCGAGCTGGCTATCGGTTGGATCAGCCACCTCTGCCAGGCTGAGATTTACATGTCCCCGCGTGCGAGTTGAAGAAAGAACCAGCCTGAGTGTGTAAAGTTTTGACACCTGCCTCAGATCAAGCCTTTCCTCTCTTCTGCCTATTCTCTCCAAGGAGTGCACAGGACGTGGCAGGGAAGGCGAAAACGGACCTTTCAAACTTGACTAGCCTCCGACCACGTTGGAACTCCCGATGAATGGCTAGCGTGCGGAGAATATGGCAAAAAAGAAACATGGTTATCAGAAAATGTACCTGGCCAGCGGCTTCATCGGGTTTGTGGTCGGTGTATTTTTGGCCAACTGGTGTACGACGAACGTACTGTCGCGATGCGGCCTGCCAGACTTTTGCTGTCCGGCAGACTTGGGCATGGGGGATGGGTCGGGCCAGAGAGACGAGCCTGAGGCAGAAGGGCAGGATGAAAACCAGACAGGAAAAGACAGGGACAATTTTGTGTTCGTTGGCATCATGACGGCGAAAAAATTCATCGACAACAGAGGGTTAGCGTCTCATCGAACTTGGGCCAGCAAGATCAATGGAAAAGTAATGTTCTTCTCCAGTGAAGGTTCCACCTCGAACTATGGAGTACCAGTCGTGGCCCTACCCGGGGTGGATGATTCGTACCCACCTCAGAAGAAGTCGTTTATGATGTTGAAGTACATGCATGATCACTTTATCGATAAGTTTGAATGGTTCGTCAGAGCTGACGATGACGTCTTCATCAAAGGCGACAAACTCGATGAATTTTTGCGGTCAATTAACAGCTCGGAACCAAGGTTCATTGGACAGGCGGGTGTAGGCAAAGCTGAGGAGCTTGGGTTGTTAAGTCTGAAAGCTACGGAAAACTTCTGTATGGGAGGGCCAGGCATGATATTCAGCAGAGAGACACTTCGCAGAATGGCACCACATGTCGGATACTGTCTTCAAAACCTGTACACCACACATGAAGATGTTGAAATAGGACGATGTGTTCGCCAGTTTGCGGGGATTCAGTGCACTTGGGCTTATGAGGTAAGTTAACCATAAATGGTTAATTACGGTAAGGGTACGTATGTATCCTTATGCTGTTATGGTGAAATTATACCTGCCTGAAGCTGAGGAAACTATAAGATTAACAGTTTCTTGTTTTAAAATTAAACAAGTGACATGAATCAGGTAAGATACAATGTTCTTAGACATTGTCAGTCATCAATTTCTTGGGGAAATGGTAGAACAGATACAGGTCTACTCAGTGCATGTGTTGCTGACCAAAGTACATGAGTTAGGTCTATCAATTTTCTGATACGCTTTTCGTGATTAGCATCATGTTTGTCACAGTCTCAGGTCCGTTGTCCATCCCAGGTGGATGCATCCCAGTAAGACTTATCCCTTGCAACAACACACACACACACACACACAGAATTTTTACAATGTGTGCAAGTGGATGTGTCTAGCTTGGATGGCGTCAAACTGGCATGCGTCTAGTAGGGACAAGTCTAACTGGGATGCGCCTAATTTCTCTAAGGACATCACCAATGCTTTGCAGTGCTGGTGACCACTTGGCTGTAGGCTGTACACAGGTATACGTACTATGTATGTGTACTATGTACCGCTTGATGGTGTGCCACTGTCTTGGTGTCTAGACAAGAACAAGTACGAATTCCAAGCAATCTGGGGAATTTCCTCACCTGAGTGGGTCACTAGATGGGCTGTGCTAAATTTAAATCACTAGGCAAGTGCATAGGATACATTTGTAGTGGCTTCCCACTGACAGGGGCCACAGAGTGCAGCCATGCCTGTAGAATGTAGTCTGTGCACCCATACACTTCTGACAGCAAGCTGCCAGTGTGCATGAACTGATTGGAGACGTGTGTGGAAACTTGTGCTACACAAGTCAACACAGGCTGCAAGAGTGTGATACCTGTGCAGTACAATTTGTACATGAACAGTGTGCCTTTCAGTGCATTGATAATGGTAAATTATAAGATCTGTTACTAGACACTGTGTGTGTGTGAATAGCATTGTA
This sequence comes from Batillaria attramentaria, assembly GCA_018292915.2. Taxonomy (NCBI): domain Eukaryota; kingdom Metazoa; phylum Mollusca; class Gastropoda; family Batillariidae; genus Batillaria; species Batillaria attramentaria. The sequence continues at coordinate 45,344 of JACVVK020000259.1, forward strand.
CATGTATACATCACAACATGATGTACTTTAGTTTCAGGTTAAATCTAGATTAGTCTAAGTTAAGGCAGATGACAAGGCATCACGCTTAGTAACTTAGTCTTAGTTTACGTTTTCTCAAAAGGCTTGCTGCACATGAAGTATCCATTTTTGGCTCACTTGTGTAACAAAGTGAGTCTATGTAATAACCCTCCGTCGTCTGTCTGTGTGTCTGTCTGTCTGTCTGTCTGTCTGTCTGTGTGTCCGCAGTAAACCTTAACACTGGCATTTTCTCAGAAACTATGAGCAGCAGAGGCACCAAACTTGGCAAGCTGATAGACAGCCATAAGACCTTTCAAAGCATATCATAGTGATTGACCTTGACCCAAGGTCAAGGTCACTAAAGCTGTCTGTTTGGAAATTTTACATTGACATTTTCTCAGAATTTAGAAAAGCCAGAGACATCAAACTTAGCATGGCGATGGATATTGACAACACCTTTACTGACATACCTGTATTCAGTGACTTTGAATCAAGGTCAAGGCCATACAAGCTGTTTTGCGGAAAACCTTCCAAAACCTTAACATTGGCATTTTCTCAGAAACAATAAACAGCAGAAGCACCAAACCTGGCTTGCTGATAAACAGCAGCAAGACCTTTCAAGACTTACCATTTTGAATGACCTTGACTGAAGGTCAAGGTCGTCAAAGCTGTGTAATTGGAAATTTAAAATTGCCATTTTCTCAGAATTTAGAAAAGCCAGAGACATCAAACTTTGCAAGATGATAGACATTGACAACACCTTTACTAACATACCTGTAATCAGTTACTTTGAATCAAGGTCAAGGCCATGCAAGCTGTTTTGCGGAAACCGTCCAAAACCTTAACATAGGCATTTTCTCAGAAACAATGAACAGCAGAGGCACCAAACTTGGCAAGCTGATAGACAGCCATAAGACCTTTCAAAACATACTATAATGATTGACCTTGACCCAAGGTCAAGCTCACTAAAGCTGTCTGTTTGGAAATTTTACATTGACATTTTCTCAGAATTTAGAAAAGCCAGAGACATCAAACTTAGCATGGCGATGGATATTGACAACACCTTTACTGACATACCTGTATTCAGTGACTTTGAATCAAGGTCAAGGCCATACAAGCTGTTTTGCGGAAAACCTTCCAAAACCTTAACACTGGCATTTTCTCAGAAACAATGAACAGCAGAGGCACCAAACTTGGCAAGCTGATAGACATCCATAAGACCTTTCAAAACATACCATAATGACTGACCTTGACCTAAGGTCAGGGTCACTAAAGCTGTCTGTTTGGAAATTTTACATTGGCATTTTCTCAGAATCTAGAAAAGCCAGAGACATCAAACTTTGCATGATGATAGACATTGACAACACATTTACTGACATACCTGTATTAAGTGACTTTGAATCAAGGTCAAGGCCATACAAGCTGTTTTGCGGAAAACCTTCCAAAACCTTAACATTGGCATTTTCTCAGAAACAATAAACAGCAGAAGCACCAAACCTGGCTTGCTGATAAACAGCAGCAAGACCTTTCAAGACTTACCATTTTCAATGACCTTGACTGAAGGTCAAGGTCGTCAAAGCTGTGTAATTGGAAATTTAAAATTGCCATTTTCTCAGAATGTAGTGGTACCAGAGGCATCAAACTTTGCATGGCATGATAGACATTGACAAAACCTGTACTGGCATAACCTGTACTGGCATACTTGTATTCAATTTCCTTGGGTCAAGGTCAAGGCCATTCAAGATGTTTTGTGGAGACTTTAACGTTAGCATTTCCTTGGAAACAACAAACAGCAGCAAGGCACAATGATAGGCAGCAAAGAGACCTATGCAGACATACCCATTTGAGTGACCTTGACTCAAGGTCAAGGTCATTACAGCTGTCTGTTGTGAAATTTTACATTACCATTTGTACACACACACACACACAGAAACTACAAAAATTAGAGTTATCAAATTTGGCATAATGATAGTCACTGATAAGCTCTTCACTTACAGATCTCATTTGAATGACCTTGACCCAAGGTCAAGGTCATAGAAGCTGTCCTGGGAAAACTGTTATGTTGCCATTTGCCGTTTTCTTAGGAACTATGAACACAAGACACCTTATTTCGTGATAGCTAGTGATAAGAGCTTTAGAAACATACTCTTTTGAATGACCTTGACCCATCTCACAAGTGAGCCAAGGAGGCTTTGCTCCTCTAGTTAATACATCAGCCCCTCCCCACCCCTCTCTCTCTCTCTCTCTCTTTAGTGTTCAGATTTTTTTTTTTCTTTCTCCAAATTTTCGTAGTTTAGCAACAGCAAGTTCAAACATGGTATTTGTGCCAAAACTTCACACCATTCTGATTCTCTCTCTCTCTCTCTCTCTCTCTCTCTCTCTCTCTCTCTCTCTCTCTCTCTCTACAAGGACAAGATCGAAAAAAAGGTCTGCGCACCTAATCTTTAAAGTTATATTTAACCTTGTAAAATAAAGTTTCGTTCATTCGTTCTCTCTCTCTCTCTCTCTCTCTCTCTCTCTCTCTCTCTCTCTCTCTCTCTCTCTCTCATGCTTGTACCGGCACATGCGGTCCGTTTGCAAAATACACGTGTGCAATGTACAGTTCAGAATTCTCAGGCAACCCACACCAAGCAAACACAAAATCAGTGTGGGCTTCAAATCAAGCGTGCCTCACAACTCCACATGATGTTGTCTTTATCAACATCGCCCAGCCGCTGCAGCCAGTTGCCCGTACATGCCACGATGGTGGTGGAGTAGTGCTGGTACTGCAAGAGGGACAAGACAGCAGACACGCGCTTGTCAATGTTTTCGATCATCAGCGGAACCCACCGACGCATCAGCTTGGCTTTACCTTGCCACTGGCCCAGGTGCAGTGGGGGTACCTTCCGAAAACAAGAGATTGTTTGCTGAAGATTTTCACGAGCGGAGGAAAGGTACGCAGACTAAACAGGCACCGTCATGTTTTGACCACACAGGGGCTGAGACAAAAGACGACAGGTCTCGGTCAGCTATGAATGGCACGGACTGTCTCTCTTTCGGAACATTTGAATGCACGAACAGACAGAATGAGAGGGTGTTTTTTTTTTTTTTGGGGGGGGGGGGGGGTGTTGGGTTTTTCCCTTTTTGAACCAGACGTCTGTTGGCTCATCCAATTCTGTCCAGTCAGAATTTTCTTTATCATAGGCTAATAATTTATGCTGATTATGGACTAGAGGGTGTTCCAGAAACCGGTATGACAATAAGCTTGTACTCCTCAGCTGTGTGCTTTCAGGATTATTATAATGGCTCCCACAGTTTGTATGATACATACACATGTATACATACATGAAACTGTTCTGTTAGCTTTTGCCTCAGGACTGAGGTGCTTCTGGCATTGTGAAACTACCATAATCTCAGATCAGAAACTAGTGTTTTGTGGACAAGCTACAGATCTACACTGTTTTCACCCATTGTCATTCGAAATGTCCGAATTTAGATCTTATTGCGTTACTTTTTCTTGGGCAGTGTAATCAGTATGCAGATGCTGTGGCAACCCGTGCGTTTGTTTGAAAATCGTGACTAGGAACGCTTGCATTGTCATAAGTTCAGTGGATTTATTTATGTGTAATGCCTCGGGACTGTTTATCATATCAGATCCTGGTCGGTCTTTGGCACATGTTTGCTTTCAACACATTATCACGTGGCCTTTTCCACAGCCACCCCATTGTTTGCTTTCCCGTCCGGCCTAATCAAGGATGATAGTGTCAAAACACTAGCAGAACAGTAGCAGACAAGGTGCTACACTGCAGAAACCACACCTCCAGACACCGTCAGGAGGGGAAGCAGGTGGAAGGTGGATTCAACATGGTAGAGAGTCAGAACTACTAAGCGCCAGTGTTCCTTTCAGTTTATTTTTCAATGACAATGGAGGAGGGATGTCAGTTACGGGACGCTTTGTCTTCTGTCTACAATGAGGGCGATATCAAGATGGGGCTCCAGCTGAGGTCCTTGACTCCATGGTACTCAGCAAGTGAAAGGAACTTACTGCTTAACTGAAAAAAAAAAAAAAAACAATCAGTGTTTACATAATGCATAATATAGACTCAGAAATTTGAATGTAGAGGTTCGGTGCAAGCAATAGAGTTTAAGTAAACGTGTAAACCAGAAGTTGGCGAGAAACGACTTCAGTCGTGCTTTGGTGACGTGGCCTACGGACACGTTTTCGTTTACTCACGCCATCATGGTCCAGCCACGTCGCCAGCTTTTGTTTCATAAATCTTTCCACACCTGTTCGACAAATGCTTTCCAAGGGAAACGTGGGCTCAAGTTCTCAGGCGCAAAGGAGGGAAAGGTCACAGGGGGCGGAGAGAGGAAAATTGAGGAGCAAGGGAGGTGGGGGGAAAGGAGGTAAGGGAGAGAAGTTCGGTTCAGACGCCCGTCTGTGTGTGAACGTCTGCTATCTCCATTACGTTGTACTGACTACCGAGGAAGAGTCAACATTGCCATTCACAAAACTGTACATACACAGTTTACACACACTCTTGTGTAGCGCGCGTAATGCGAAGGTGTGGTTAGTATAGACTCAAGGCTGCTGGAGTTAGGTACGTCACTTGGTTCGGGAGGCACCGATAGTTCGGAGGATTTCAATGCCAGCGAGAACGATCTATGGCTTATCTTTTGGGCGGCCTGGGATTAACTGTTCTTGGTGTTGGATGGAGCTTGAGCCGTTTTCAGTGCGGAGCACACCGGTTTTGTCTAAGATCTTTTATTTCATTCTCTCTCTCTCTCTCTCTCTCTCTCTCTCTCTCTCCCCCCCCCTCTCTCTCTCTCTCCCCCCCCCTCTCTCTCTCTCCCCCCCTCCTCTCTCTCTCTCTCTCTCTCTCTCTCATTTTATTTTATTTTATTTTATTTTATCTACTTTCGGTCGGGCCACAGAACCCTTCACTCACAACTTGGTCGGATGACTAGGAAATAGGCCCCACGTATGCACCATGCATGCCTACCATCCCCCCCCCCCCCCAAAAAAAAAAAAAAAAGTCGACGCCGCTTTTCTCAGTCACCGGAGCAGCAGCATGCACAATCCTGTTCAAAGTTACTTGGCAATCATTTCTTGATTTGAAACCAAAGCAGTTACCAACCTTTTTCTGTTGTTGTTGCTGGAACGTATGGTTGTTGTGGGTGAGTGTTTGAGGATTTAACGTCCTTTTCCACCACATACGCGTGATTTCAAAGACGGGGCAACGATGAAAAAGCCAGCACAAATATTTGGCTCCAGCCGGGATACGAACTCACGACCCGAGCATTAGAAGTCCAACGCTCTACCATTCGGCCACCCCAGCTCCCCGTATGGCTGTTGTGATTCGCTTCTTTGTAGAGAAGTGAGGAGGTGGGAGGGCCGGGGGGGGGGGGCAGTAGTCGGTGGTACCTGGACAGCCTTTTAACAGTTTTACATTAAAAAGCATTGCAGCTCAAGCTTTTAGGTGATCCTGCATAGTGTTTCAGTATACGCGCATCCTAGAATGACCTACTACTATCAGCAAGCCGATTTTTTTCCCCCAGGGAAAAGCACGTGTACAAGAACGAGGAAACTCTCTCTCTCTCTCTCTCTCTCTCTCTCTCTCTCTCTCTCTCTCTCTCTCTCGCATCTTTGATCTGGAGTTTTGTTACAGGTCTTTTGTAGGAACCACATTGTGAAGTCGCTTTTAGGGGTTGAGCGGAACTTCCGGTACTTAGTGTCTTGGTTGGTTGGTCCGGAATTGTACTCCTTTGAAGTAGACTCTTGTGGATTGACAAGCCTGTTTCTCGTTGACAGCAGCCATAACAAAGATAAACACTCCAATCAGAAAACATCGTGCGTAGAATGCCTAGCACCGCCTCTCTCTCTCTGTCTCTCTCTCTCACCGTCACACACACACACACACACACACAGACAGAGTCACATGACTCTACCCCCCCCCTCTCTCCCTCTCTCACACACACACGCACGAGTCACATGACTACCCCCCCCCCTCTCTCTCTCTCTCTCTCACACACACACACACACACAGAGGCACATGACTCTCTCTCTCTCTCTCTCTCTCTCTCTCTCTCTCTCTCTCTTGCAAAATAACAGTCTCCCTGTTAACGTGTAATTTGACATCGTTTATCTGGAAACAAAAATGGAAAGCTATTCGGAAAGGGGGCCCGCTGAGTCTGACTTTCCCGCACCTCCGACCGCTCAACTAGACTTGAGCGCCGGCGTGATCTGTGTGACTCCACAAACATTCGGCAGAAAGCAAAACAATATGGTAAGCCCCAGCAGCTACAATATTAAACACCGATGCCCATCTATCGTGTATTAGTATGATAGTGTCAGCAACATTGCCCCCGGAGTTGTACTGACGTGCTGGCCCGTACCATTATACAGCCCAGAGTGGCCTGTTTGCAACGTGGCGCTGGAAGTTGTGTTCTCTCTCTCTCTCTCTCTCTCTCTCTCCAGTTCGGGATTCAATCCCCCAGAATCCACCTGTTTGCAACGTGGCGCTGGAAGTTGTGTTCTCTCTCTCTCTCTCTCTCTCTCTCTCTCTCTCTCTCTCTCTCTCTCTCTCTCTCCAGTTCGGGATTCAATCCCCCAGAATCCACCTGTTTGCAACGTGGCGCTGGAAGTTGTGTTCTCTCTCTCTCTCTCTCTCTCTCTCTCTCCAGTTCGGGATTCAATCCCCCAGAATCCACCTGTTTGCAACGTGGCGCTGGAAGTTGTGTTCTCTCTCTCTCTCTCTCTCCAGTTCGGGATTCAATCCCCCAGAATCCACCTGTTTGCAACGTGGCGCTGGAAGTTGTGTTCTCTCTCTCTCTCTCTCTCTCTCTCTCTCTCTCTCTCTCTCTCTCTCTCTCTCTCTCCAGTTCGGGATTCAATCCCCCAGAATCCACCTGTTTGCAACGTGGCGCTGGAAGTTGTGTTCTCTCTCTCTCTCTCTCTCTCCAGTTCGGGATTCAATCCCCCAGAATCCACCTGAGTCAAACCCTGTGTGATGTCAAATCCATGTGCAGACTCGTTTGCGGTGCCTGTCTTGCCTTCGTGTACACACGCACGCACAAACATCAAGTGTGCACGCTAAAAATCCCACGTCCATCTTTCGAAGAAGAGTAGGCTGTGGCCGGTGGCGTGGTAAACAGAATTTATACTGTCGCACGCACCAGAGTGAATAGCAGGGTGGAGGTTTGCACATAAAGTAGCGCTTAACGGCAGCAGGCTTTCACTGCTTCGTCCTCCAGCCCTGCGGCGCCGTGAGCATTTCAGCAGAGATGGATATGTGCGCCGAGGAGAAGTCTACCATACCATGTCCCGAACCCGTGCAGTGCACCACTGAGAGAGCACGCGATTTTCCGGGCTGAAATATAGACTGTGTCTGTCCGACGCAAATGGGCATAGACCTAGCACGCCGTTTCAGTGCTCCACCAGCTGCAGGAAAGACCATTTTCACCGTGGTTCACGTGCCGGCCCGCGTGACCCAGTTTATCGGCGTCCGAAATTCGGTCAAGGGGTCGGTGGGCATTGAAGTTTAGGATGTCTGCTTCGTACGTGTTTGGTACCGGTAGTACTAGTAGGTAGGTAGAACATATATATATACATGTTCAAAACTGCATGTAGCACAGATCAAGGCTGACTGGTGCCGGCACTGACGATTTATGTCATAAAGCACTTGACACTAGTCACAGGTGAATTAGGTATTCACTACTAGTACTGGAAACCGGCTTTTTTTTCTTTTTTCTTTTTTTTGGTCCATCCACTTCATCTGCTAGATCTTCAAAGTTAGTCACTTTAATGTGAAAATTAAGTTTGATTACTGAACTTGTCGTCAGAAACTATATATCACGGCGTAGTATAGTCAGTGATGCGGCGTCTCAGTTGTGTAAACCGTTTAAATGTCGGTCAGCTTTTATTATGTATTATGTAAGAACACACTGCCTACTATCAACTGCTATGCTTCGTGAATTCATGGAAAATAAGCAAAGCGAAGCAAGGGGTGGAGGGCACAAGCACTCAAACTGGCCACTGATAACGATTGACTTAGGAGCATCTCTCATTCTTCATCTCCGGCTGAGCTGGGGAGGCAGAGAACGTCCACGCTCTGTTTGGGACGTGTGAGACACGAAGGCTGGCGTGAGAGAGGCTTCCAGCCATCCTGTCTCACCTAGAACCTATGATCTACCCATACTTTGGCAGCGCTGACGCTCGCCATACTCACACTTACAGCACTGCGGGGCCTTGGTGGCTAATTGGGGGGCCGGGCGAAGCAGTGCTTAGTGTTCCATCACGTCCAGGAACGGACAGACTGACTCATCTCCATCTTATCTGGCCTAATCATTATCATGCACTGCTCTGTACTCGGTGTACTGATAGACTGCAGTCGTACTCATGGGCCCACGGTCACGCTTCACAGTGCTTGCAGAGTGCCTTCAGCGGCGCACTCTGGACCTCTCAAAAGGGGGGGGGGGGGGGTTACTGTTGCCAGGGCACACAAGCGGTGTCGCTTCCCTCCGGGATCCCTACCGATCCCTCCGGAATTTCTACCGATCTGTCAAAAGTGTGTTGGATAAAATACATATATCTAATGCAAAAATCTAAAACACCAAGTTTCAACATTTCATTCAGCAAGTACGATCTTCACCTTTAATAAAGGTCATTCAAACGGGTTTGTCCGGGGTGGCCGAATGGTAGAGCGTTGGACTTCTAATGCTTGGGTCGTGAGTTTGTATCCAGCTTGGGCAAAATATTTTTGCTGGCCTTTTCATCGTTGCCCCGTCTTTGATATCACCCGTACGTGGTGGAAAAGGACGTTAAACCCCTAACACACACCCGCCCACCCTGTTTGCTGGTCGTATACAATATCATAAAGCGATTTGTTTCTTTGAAAAGCCGGAGAGACCAGTTTGAACCGTAGTGAAGTTTAAACTTCGTATTGGCTAAAAACGCGTGAGGTTTGTGCTGGTTCAGTCGCCGCTCTTGGTTGCTGTTGGCAACGTTTGATCTTGCACGTCCAATGAATTCGTTCGTTGTCTACGATCGGCTGGGGTGTGGCCCCCCGTTCAGCCTGTTCTGGCCTTCGAAGGATGACCCCCAGTTAGTTAGGGTTTTGCTGGCACACCTGTTCTTTGCAGGTGTTTCTTCGTTAGGCCCACATACTGCACATTGCCTCTCCAGTACAGCACAGCGTTTGCGCTTGCGTCGGTCTTCTGCACAGGCTTGAGTTTTGAGTTTGAGTCAGTTTCCAATCGTTTCCTTGTTCATGCCAGTTAAGATTATTGATGGCCTAGCTCTGTGATATCAGTTTCCAGTCATTTATCGGGACTTGTCCCCTTTTCGTGGCAAGATTAAACTGAAACGTCATTTGTAACACACTGCATAAGCATAGTCTTATCAAATTTCGGAACGTGAAACAGGGACTATCTGAGTTTGTGTTTTTTTTCCCTTTCTTTAAAAAAAAAATTCAGGCTCGACTTGACTTCAGATGGAAGGTTTATTGTTGCTTTGTAGTGATTTTGTTGTTTTTTGTTTTGTTTTGTTTTTATTTGTGCGTGTTTGTTGTTTTGTTGTTGATCGTTTTTTCCTTTATATTTTTTTTATTTTGTTGTTGTCAGTTGCTGTTGTTTTTGTTTGTTTGTTTGTTTTAGGGGTTGGTGGTGTTTTTGTTTTTGTCTCTAAACTTCTCCCCAAGCGCCGTGAGCTCTCAGGATGGAGCCTCATCATCGAAGTTACCGTCGTCATTCTCAACAACATCAAACGGGGTGGGGGGGGGGGGGGGATCACGTATCCATTGCATAAACAGGTAGAGTAAGAGAGCACTTAACACTTCATGCGATCAATTTCAGTTACCTGGAGAGGGCTAGGTACGTGATAAGAACTCCTTTTTTTTTCTTTTTTTTTTCACGAGACATACTGGCGGAGAACATTATCTCTGTTGTCGGCAGCACCGAACTGTTGAAAGATAACCCTCCGCCACCGATAACCTTTCGGGTGTTTTAATTTCAATGGCTTACGAACCGACGGTAGAACACAGGTTCTGTTTGTACTTCCGTGTATTTTAGGGACGTGTGTGTGTGTGTGTGTGATATTTTCAGTGTGTGAGTGGGTGGGTGAGGTGAAATGGTTTTAGGCGAGCAAGAGGTCAGAGAATAACGAAAAGTTCTGTCTCGTTGAACACGTAGACTAGAGTAAACTGACGAATCTGTTATTGGTTGCTTTTGCCGCTGCTGTTTATTCGTTGGAGGAACTTGAAAATTTCGGTCAGTCCCGCTTGTAGTCTTGACTCGGATATGGGACACCCAACAACCACGGGGGTGAAACAAAACGGACGGGCGTTTTTCCGGTGCCATGCCGCTTCAGATCATTCCCGTTCCGGGGGCCTCGCTACTCTTTGCCCCCGCAACAATGCAAACTCGGGCTAACCGAAACCGGGCTGAGCTTAGTAATGCCTAAGAAGGGGGGGGGGGGGGCAGACTACTCGGTGACAAGGAAAGTGGACAGTTGCGAACAACTTTGAGGTCCCCGTGTTATTTCACTGTGTGCACAGAAGCGGTGAAAACTGTCGCATTCACCAGCACCTGTACATTCTCGGCCTGTTTCGATATGATCACCTGCATGAGTAGTCCCCCGTGGAGACATAGACCCGCAGCAATCATTTTTCGTGGCAGCTTTCTGCTCCGCCGCGAAAAATGCAGCTATTCCAAGGGAACAGGCAAACAGGCCATCTGAACACGATTCAGTCCAGTCACACTGGGGATCCTCTTGACTGTGCCGGACCTGTTACCCAATCAGATCCAGTTTTACAGTGGTCTAGTGGTTAAGGCATCCGACTACGGATCCTGAGCTGCCTGGTTCGAGTGTCAGTCCCCGGTGGGCAGGAATATGGTTGGATTTTTTCATACCATATCGAGTCAAATCCATGTGCAGACTCGTTTGCGGTGCCTGTCTCGCCTTCGTGTACACACGCACGCACAAATATCAAGTGTGCACGCTAAAAATTCCACGTTCATCTTTCGAAGAAGAGTAGGCTGTGGCCGGTGGCGTGGTAAAACAGAAATACTGTCGCACGCACCAGAGTGAATAGCAGGGTGGAGGTTTGCACACAAAGTAGCGCCTAGCGGCAGCAGGCTTTCCTTGCTTCGTCCTCCAGCCTTGCGGCGCCTAGAGCATCTCATTAGAGATGGATACGTGCGCCGAGGAGAAGTCTACCATACCATACCATACGATTCTCAGGTTTTGTTGGTGGGGCACTCTTGCAGCCGGGGAGCCGGGGTGGTCGAATGGTAGAGCGTTGGACTTCTAATGCTCGGGTCGTGAGTTCGATCCCGGCTGGGGCCAAATATTTGTGCTGGCTTTTTCATCGTTGCCCCGTCTTTGATATCACCCTATGTGGTGGAAAAGGACGTTAATCCCCCAAACACCCACCCACGCTTGCAGCCTGAGACTTGCGATACCGGTAGAAAAACCCGTTTAATTGTAACCGACCTAAGTGTCCTATTTACGTCGGATCTTGGTTGTGTGGGGGCTGGCGGCAGTAAAACATGGTATGCTGTCTGTGTACTGACAGTGTTGTGACCCGGATTTTTTGGGCAGAATCATAAAACCACCAGAAGATCTCTGTTCGGAACTGGAGCATGCAGAGTAGATTCTCTCTCTCTCTCTCTCTCTCTCTCTCTCTCTGCCCCGGGGGAGCCGGGATAGCCGAATGGTAGAGCGTTAGAAATTTCAATCCTCGGGTCGTTAGTTTGAATCCCGGCTGGGGCCAGATATTTGTGCTGGCCTTTTTTTTTCTTGTTGTCCCGTTTTTTGATCACCCATACGTGGTGGAAAAGGACGTTAAACTCCCAAACACCCACCTACCCTGTCTTTCCCTCTCTCCCCAACGGCAAGTTCGAAAAATGGTTGGTGTAACCAACATCTTCTACCGTAAGTAAAGTATCAAAATCCCTCTTTCTCACGCACGCACGCACGGACGCTTGCACCGCGCACGCATGTACAGTATCATTTTTCTGGCGTTTGCAGGTCGAATCCTGCTTGGGGCCAAATAATATTTTCTTGTTACCCCGTCTTCCTCCTGTACGTCGTGGAAAAGAACGTTAAACCCCCAAACACCCACCCACCTGGCTTTGTGACATGCTCCGCAAATTAACGCTTACAAACCTGTTCTGTGTGTTGTACATGCCTGTAAAGGTTAACACTGACGACAGCGTGATTCTAATGAATTGAGTCCCGAGTTAGCATTGGTCTCCCATCCCAGCTGTTTTGTGCCGGAACGGACCGGGAAGGGGATGGAATCGGAGGCGGGTTGGGGGGTTAGATAGGAGAAGATTTGGTAGATAGCATACGCAGCAACCCGTGCTTCACACGGCATGCGCCATTTTGGCCTTTTGCCACGGAGAGGGTAATTGTGATAAAGTGTTGTTCAGACCTGGCGTTTGACGAGCTGTGAACGGGTCAGCCTCAGGTCAGGCAAGGGGCGTCTGAATCCACGCATGATTACGTCTGACCTCTCTGAACCTCCCCACAGATCGAACTTTTTTTTCTTTTTTTTTAAATTGTTGTTGTTGTTTGTTTGTTTGTTTGTTTTTTAAGCCGCTTTTTTTGGTGTCACCAGTGAATTTTGAATTCACCAGTGCAGTAGCAAGAAACTGGGGGTGAGCGGTGGTCGAATAGGTAGCGCGTCGGATTTAGCCGCTGCGCTACTGAACGGCCGTCATCAATGTCATGGCGATGAAGCGTGGGTTCGAGCCCAGGTCGAGCTTGTGATATATATATATGTGATACCGGTTTTTCCTGGCTGCCGGGCTGTTCATCAGGGGTTCCTCTCCTGGTTATCCGGCTTTCCTACCCCAGCAAAAATTGTAAAAAAAATAAATAAATAAACAAATAATAAAAAAAAGGATAGGTATTGGGTGGCGCTGCACCGCGGCGACGTTCTTCCCCCGTGTGTGTGTGTGTGTGTGTGTGTAGCACTGTGAGCTGCTTTGCTGCCAGATTATGCGCTCTCAAAGTATATAATTATTATTGTTGTTTTATATTATTATTATTATTGTATACTCTTTACCATTTATTTATTTTAGCCCCCTTGACCGAAGACAAAAAATTTGTCTGTGTTCTTTCAACTTGAAGACACACACACCCATTTGTTTGTCTGACAGATGCAGCAGATTCTCTACCAGAACTACAAGGAGGACAAGGGATCTTTCAAACGCACGCTCAAGAGTAAAGAGGTAGAGAGGGCTGTAACGCTGCACCCGGTCAAGGACCCCAACTACCAGTACCGCATCTTCAATTATCTTCGCTCGGTCAGCATCCTGAAGCAACGACAGAGACAGGTAAGTTGAGTGGTCGGGCTTTTTAGGAGTCAAGTGTTTGCTTTACTCATTCGTCCATAACCCTTTTCTCCTTCCTGCGTTTTTTTTTTTTTTTTGGGGTTGTTTTTTTTTTTTTTTTGCGAACCCGCTGCCATACTGGTTTGGTAGGTTTTAGGGTGTGTGTGTGTGTGCCTGTGAGCGTGCGTGTTTGTTTCTTCCTGTCTGTCTAAAAGCATCATCAACATTACTGTCTGTCTATCCTGCTGTCTGTCTGTCTGCCTTGAAACTTTCAAATATTCAAGACCATGTGAATGCGTCTTCACCATTTTTTGCGCCATAACTTCCCCATTTTACTTTTTGGGAAGATGTTTGGGTTTTTTGTTTGTTTGTTTGTTTTGTTTGTTTATTTGTTTGTGGGTTTTTTTGTTGTTGTTGTTGTTTTGGTTTGTTTGTTTGTTGTTGTTGTTTTTTTTGGTTGTTTTTTTTTTGTTTTTTTTTGGTTTTTTGTTGTTGTTTTTTTTTGTTTGTTTTTTTTTTTGTTGTTTGTTTGTTTTTTTTGGGGGGGGGTTACGTTGTCGCTGTTTTTAGGAAAGGAAAAATGTACAGACGGATTTTTCTTTGCTTCACAGACTTCAGCCATCGAGATAAAACAGTTCACTAGAGTGAGCCATGGTCATCAAAGTAGAAACGTGTTAGATGTATACATGTACCCAAACAGTGTATATGGCATGAATGGGGTGCACATTTAAAGAAAAATTGCCCTGGCACACTGACATCTAAAGTGAAATTTAAATTGCATACGCCCACCCACGTTCTTCTTAGCGTGCAGTCAGTCAAAGATCACGTTGCCGTTTTCGTCTGTTCAGGTGCAGCTGTTGCGAGAAGTGCACTTAATGGATCAGCTCCTAGGTCACCGTACCCTGGACGGAGGGGAGACGCAGCGGGTAGGACTCATGCCCGGTTTGAACCGCTTCGTCGCGCACGATACGGACGAGGTGATACCCTGGGAGTTCTTCAACAAACCCATTTTCTCCCAGTTCAACAACAACCCCAAACGTGCGTTGGAAGCTTCGCTGAGCGGAGCCCTAGATGATGCTGTCATGCAGGTGGGATTTGGCTTCGCACATGACATGTAGTAGTTTTTGTCCTGGGTGTTTTGGCATTTTTTTTAAATATCAAAACAAAACGGGTCAGCATTTCTAAAGTTACTCCTGGTGGATGTAAGTCAGCATTTTGAAATGGTGGCGAAGCTGTATAGTGACAATATATAGCACAGGATAATAATAATATTAATAATAATAATAATTATTATTGTTATTATCACCCAGTTTCATGAATCGGCTCAAAGCGCCGCGAACTGAACCCAACATGCACGCTCACGTGAATCACACGCATTCTCTCTCACACTGGACATAAACGCATTACAATCATGTGGCGCGAAGGGTCAGCTCAGCTATTTAAGTTTCGGAATTTAGAATTGCATTTTTAAAATTTATTTTCCAAATTTGGTGGGCTGAACATTTCCAAAGGGGAGGGGGGAGGAAGCCGGAGTACCCAGAGAGAACCCCCAATGATCGGTCCGAATGAACCATGCCACATACGAGAAGGAAAAATTCTTAGTCCCGAGTGGGACTCGAACCCCTGACCTCTCGCATTGGTGACAAGTCTCTTAACCACTAGACCACCGACCGCCCAACCAAGGATGGCATGTATTGAGCAGTTCTCCTGCACTAATGAACTTTGGCTAAAAATTTTCAGCTAAATGGCTACACAAATGCGGTAAGACTGATAACAGTTGTGTAAAATTTCTGTGTTTGGACTATCCTGTAGACGGACCACCTGCTGAGCGAAGCTTTTATTGTAGAGGCGCAGACCGCTTGCCGTTTTCTCCAGTTTCACTTACAACTTTGTGAAATTGTATGGCAGATTTCCAGTATGCTGACCACGATAGATCTGTTGGCGAAGTTTCTTTGACAGTGCACTGAGGGATGCGTTTCATATACTTTAATGGAAAGGGCAAGTTTTACGCTGCCCCAGTTTTATTCGTACAGGCATCCCAGAGTGTTGTTGGAGCCGGGATAGCCGAATGGTAGAGCGTTGGACTCCTAATGCACGGGTCGTGAGTTAGAATCCCGGCTGGGGCCACATATTTGTGCTGGCCTTTTTTCTCGTTGTCCCGTCTTTGATATCGCTCATACGTGGTGGAAAAGGACGTTAACCTCCCAAACACCCCAGAACTTTGTATCCATCTCTTTTACGTGGTTCTCCGTGGTGCAGGTGATGGAACTGGTGAACCGAAATGCCCGAGTGCGAGGCCGCACCATCGACTTCAAGGAGATTCTCTACGGCTACCGGCGTGTCAACCCTCTCGTTGGCACGGACTACATCCTCGACCTGCTTCTCATCTACCGCAAACACAAGGGCCGCAAGATGACGGTGCAGGTTCGACGTCACGCCTACCTACAGCAGAGCTTCATGCAGATCGAACTTATAGAGGAAAACCCCATATTCCGCCCTAAAGCATCAGTCGGTGAACACGTCCTTCACCTTTTCCAGAAGGTTGCGGGGCGGCAGGGCTCAGTTGGTGCAGAGCAGGATAAGCATAAAGAAGTCATCCATTTTATAATGCCGCTGGCAGGCCGATACAAGATATTCCAGCGTTTCATGCTCAATTTTGAGGACGTGTGTTTGAGGAGGAGAGAGCCCGTGCGGCTGATTGTCGTGTTGTACGTGAACCCAGAAGAGACGGACGCTTACTCAAAATCGGTCGACCTGCTTCAGCGGTATCAGCGCCACTACGGCGCCGACCGCATCGAGATCGTGCACGCTCAGGGGCAGTTCTCGCGAGGACGCGGGTTGGAGCTGGGAGCTCAGCGGTGTCACTCCGATGCCCTGTTGTTCATGGTGGACGTGGATATTCTGATGACGCCCTCCTCGCTGACGCGTATCCGCCTGAACACTTTACTGGGGCGGCAGGTGTATTTCCCCATCGTGTTCAGCCAGTACGATCCCCAGCCCGTGTGTGAGGCGCAGCCGCAGCACTGTCAGTGCCACGCCAACGAAGGCTGCACCCTCATCCCCACAGATTTCAGCTCGTCAGCCGGTTACTGGCGGCAGTTCGGGTTCGGCATCGCCACCATGTATCGTTCCGACATGCTCAGTGTGGGTGGCTTCGACCAGTCTATAGTAGGCTGGGGGAAAGAGGATGTGGACTTGTACACCAAGTTCATCGAGAGTAACTTGACAGTGTTCAGGGCGGTCGATCCAGGCATGACGCATGTCTTCCACGCCATCACATGCGACCCCAGCCTGGACGCGGCTCAGCTCACTATGTGCGTCAACTCTAAGGCTCAAAGCTACGCAGCAGCACCCCTTTTAGCCAACCAAGTATACGCTATGCCAGACATTATGCGGCGCCACGAGAAACATGCTCTCAACATCGGCAGATAACCCAGGCTTCATAGCCGTTATATCTTTTTGGGTTGTTGGTTGGTTGGTTGGTGGTGGTGGTGGTTGTTGTATTTTGTCTTGTTTTGTTTTTGTTTGTTTGTTTTTTGTTGTTTTGGGTTTTGTTTTGTTTTTTTGGTTTTTTTTTTGTTTTTTTTTTTGTTTTTTTTTGTTTGGTTTTTTGTTTTTTTTTTGGGGGGGGGGGGTCTTTTGTGTTGGTTTTGGTTTTTTTTTTTTGTTTTTTTTTTTTTTTTGGGGGGGGGGGATGTTTCGTTATTGTTTGTTTGTTTTCTTTTCTTTTGTTGTTGGTTGTTTTTGTTTTTGGAGAGGATGCTTCTGTTGTTGTTTTATGATTTTTTTATTTTTTTTTTTTTATTATTTTTTTTTTTTTTTGGGGGGGGGGGGGTAAAAAGAAGGAGGATTTTCTTTTTAAAAGTTTTTTTTTTTGGGGGGGGGGGGGGATGCGTCTTATTGAAGAATGTACAATTTTATCTGTCTCTGCGTACATGTTGATTGGAAAGAGACATGATGAGTGTGTGAATGGCGTATACCTGGATCAACATTCATTAACCATGGTGCAACTGTTCTAACATTTTCACACTACCAGGCTCTGTTGCAGTTTTATTAATTTAGTAGAATTCATGCCGTTGGCACATGTCTCATGTACATATTGATTTCTAAGCAGGATTCTGAGGGCGGAGCAGTCTGATGGAAAAGTGCAAACAAAAAGGGTACTGGGTATTCAAATTGTAACTACAGCAAAATCGAAGTAAGTAAGAAGTATAAAGAGATGTGGTGCCGTTTCCTTATTTGGCTTCAGGTTGTCTGTGCTAAAGATTTGCTTTTGACAAAAGATGACATTCAGCATGGATGTATATATAAATGCCATTTTTTGTTGTGTTCATCCTAAATTTTATTTACAATTGTATGCATTTAGAGAATCTGTCGTATCAGGTACTTGATTTGCCTTTTCTTATGACCGGTAAGAATACATGTAATTGAAATAGGGCCAGATTTTGTCCGTGTTTATCTTTGAATGTGTTTTTAAATGCATACATGAAGCATTTCGTAATCGTGCAGTCGCGATTCAGGTTATCAAACACTTTCATTATAAGTGAATTTTCCCAGTTATTCTAACCTGTTCATGTTTGATGGCCGTTAGAATTTTTAACAAAGAGCAACAAAAATTCAGTTTAATTTGAAAGCTGTGCATTTGTTGTCTTGATACATGCAGTTCATTTAAAACCGTGGGTACTGCGTAACTGCAAGGTACACTACCGTACGAGTTAGGTACTGACTCCAAACCATCACAAGTACACCCTGTCTCTTTGCACTGTAGCGTGTTTTTAGTATCTCACAGAATAGTACTGAATACTGTTGTGTTATCATGATTCCTATAATTTTCAACTTCCATTGTCAAACAGTGCTTTTATGTACAGTTTGAGTGTAATAATTTTTCTGGTTACTTCAACTTTTTTTTCAGGAGTTGTGCAATGTTACGTACACATACGGCTCTCTGTTTTGTATTTTTTGTTGTCTGTCCCTCATCACGCATAAATGAAAACTTGGAAAATTTGGAAGAACATGTACCAGCCAGTCTTTCACTCATCAAGTTGCAGTGCCTTTCTGACAAGATGGACAAACATCACACATACAATTAACTTTAGTTCATGTAAAAGCAAAGTTTGAATTTTGTGTCCGTTGTTTGCAGGTTGTTTGCATTTTCGCTCATTTTTGTGTTTGAGGGCTCTGGCCTGTTCATTGGCAGTGTGCAGTGCCCGTTGCATTCCATTTTCAAACCCTTGATGACTGGTGGGTATTCTGTGAAGAACATTGCTTTAGATTACAGAGAATTCTATTGTAGAAGCGGTTGAAAAATTGAATTTTGTTACAAAAGAATTGCATTCAATATTTACAGTTTTTTACATCCCTGAAAGTTTCTTTAGTTCTTGGGGAGCCGGGATAGCCGAATGGTAGAGCGTTGGACTCCCAATGCTCGGGTCGTGAGTTCGAATCCCGGCTGGGGCCACATATTTGTCCTGGCCTTTTTCTCGTTGCCCCGTCTTTGATATCACCCATACGTGGTGGAAAAGGACGATAAACTCCCAAACACCCACCCACCCTTCTTTAGTTCTTTCTGTGGATTGAGACTGTCAAATAAGTGCATAGGGTTAGGGTTAGGGTTAGGGGGGGGGTTAGGGTTAGGGGTTAGGGTTAGGGTTAGGGTTGTTCAACACTTTTTTGTTTCTTTTCTTTTCTCAATTTTTTCTTTCTTTCTTTCTTTTTACCATCAATATCCCATCCATAGGATATTTCATTTGCTACTGGCGTCCCTTGGAGAGTGAACTACTGATAGCAGTTTCTCTGCTCAATTGTGTTGGTTGTTGGAAATAGTTTACAAGTGACATTTAACTATTGACATCACTTGAAAAGAAAATGATGAATTTAAATTTACGGTACATGTACATGTATGTATGCAGTCATGATCTGTATGTGTACAGACTGCTGACAAACTGTTGCGGATGTGTGTTTTGTTGTCGTCTATTTTTGTTGTATATTAGGTGAATTTGTTGAATGTTTGAAATACCCTCATGCCCCTTGTTAGATTCCCGTGTGGTTTTCATACTGGCATACACTCATTTGTGCATTTGTTTCAGCTCTTGTTTTACCTCACCGAATTCTTGAGGAAATCAAAGAAATAACTTCCTTTTGTTTAACACCCATTTTTCTTCTCACGCCTGGCTGCTTGTTCTCTGCTCCTCTCCCCCGCCCCTCCCCACCCCCACCCCCACCCCTTTCACCGCCGCCTTCCCCCTCCACCCTTCCTTAATCTCAACTTTTGCCCCCGTCTTCCAACAGACCCCGAGTAGGGTAATTTTTTCCCCACCCCCATTTTCATGCCACTTTTCACCCCCATTCTAACCTGTCATAAGCCAAGGATTATTGTGAAAATATGCAGACAGTTTGTAATTTCCATGTGTTGCGTGTATGTGCTCTTGCGGAACTGTTTTTGACAAGCACTTTCTGGGGTATGTCCTTTTGAAGGGGGTTGTCATGTTTCCAGCAAAAGTGTGGAAGTTCTTTTTTGTTGTTGTTTTCCCCCATTTCTTTCATTTTTTTTTTTTTTTTTGCGTTCTTTTCTTCTTCTTCTTTTTTCCCTGCTGTTCTCTTCTTTCTTCTTTTTGTTGTTGTTGTTTTCGGAGGGGGGTGTTTTTTGTTTTGTCTACACATTGTTCCCATTTTGGCCTGGTCTTGTGTATCTAGTTATCCCCATAGCGACATTTTCGTGAATGCTGTGTAATACTGTCTCGTCTTTTCCCACATTCTTTATTTAAAACGGTGTTGCTTTGAGAACATCCGTGTAATTGTTACGCGCTGCTGATCGCCTTTTGTGTTCTCTTCGAAATCCATACCCCTGGACCCTCATTGAACAATGGTGAATGTAAGTTTACTGTCTACTGAATTTTATGACAGCAGGGTTGCAGTAATGTTTCACGCGCACACACACACACACACACACACACACACACACACACACACACACACACACACACACACACACACCAGCAGAAAAATTAAGCTGTCCACTGCTAGACAGAAGTTTTACTCCATGTACATGGACATGTACATGGGGACATGCTCGTGGGTCTCTTGCATTATTTTCTTGTACGCAACTGAGAACATTGTCACAATTTCAAATTGATATATGTATCATTATGACTTTGTAACTTATGCCTTGCATGATGCATGAATGGGAAGTAAGTGTGACGAGCGAGCAAGCAAGACAACGAATAAAGCTAAAGTTTTATTTCTGTAAACGAGACTTACATTCTTTTCTTTCTTTCTTTTTTTTTGACAGATGTGTGTGTGTGTGTGTGAGAGAGAGTGTGTGTGTGTGAGAGAGAGAGTGTGTGTGTGTGAGGGAGAGAGAGTGTGCGTGTGTGAGAGAGGGAGAGAGAGAGTGTGTGTGTGTGTGTGCAGGTGTGGCGGATTAGCAAAGTGTTATTGTGTTAGTAGAACCTGACTGAGCACTTCAATTCGTGACTAGCCGAGAAAAGTGGATCTCGGCACGAACCTTGTGCATCTCACACTTCTTACTGCCCTAGGCTTCACGGAGTGTAATATCTCACATTTCAAGGCAGATTTCCCCTTTTGTGATGAATAGGAATTTTTAAAAAAACAAACAATTTCTTGTCCAGCATGGGTAAATTCGTTTATGATCCTCAGAGGAAGGTTAGCAAACAATAACAATCTGCAAGTACAATCCAAACCAACACACCTGTCCAAATATTGATAATGATAATAATAATTATAATGGCTATTTTTATAGTGCTTAATAATTATGCTCATCGAGCTCTAAGCGCTTACAAAGTTGAGACTGTGAAGAACAAAAAGATCAAATAAATATGAAATGGCATGAAAATAATGCCAGAGAGAATAATAGAAGACACAGCAATTGTGGTACACACACACACACACACACACACACACACACAGAGTTCTGTCAATCCCTCCGATATTACTGCTGCAGGGCTGGGAACAAGTGTCACTGTGTGTTTTGACTGCAGTTTTAATGGTGGGAACCGAATCTATATCCCTTATGTTTCAGCTGTAAGTTTTAACACACACGATAGAGTCTTTTGTATACCTACCATTGAACAAACAGGGTAACGCAACAAAACAAAACAAAAAAAAAAAACAAGAAAAAGCGGTGCGTTCTTCAGCTACACCCACGGGTCTGCCCGACTGATCTTACTCAGAGTAATAAATCCACCACGCTC
The DNA here is from genome assembly GCA_018292915.2 of Batillaria attramentaria. Lineage (NCBI taxonomy): Eukaryota > Metazoa > Mollusca > Gastropoda > Batillariidae > Batillaria > Batillaria attramentaria. The sequence goes on from JACVVK020000259.1 coordinate 66,889, forward strand.
TCTGTTTGATCCAGGGCACGGACAGAAAAGGCGCAATCTGATTATTGGCAGTAGACATCCGGACTGATGGTTCCTTTGATGTGGAGATGGGGTTGTTCACGTAAGAGGGGGGGGGGGGAGAGCCCCCGTGACTGTGAGTTAATTAAGTGCAGATGCGAAGGATTGGCTATGATTGTGTTACGTCTCACGCAGCATGGACGGGGAAACATTTTCTCACTTACAGACATGGTACGCCACAGAACATGTAAATCGTTTACATTCAAGCGTTACTGGAGTGGCAGAGAAGTTGCATGAAGCTGAGCAGCATCACTGAATCAGTCGTGGAATGAGCTACTGAGGACTGAAAACCGGCCTCAGAAATATCGCATAGAAGTATTCTGTGTGTGTGTGTGTGTGTGTGTGTGTGTGTGTGTGTGTGTGTGTGTGTGTGTGTGTGTGTGTGTGTGTGTGCGGAGAGAGAGAGACAGAGTCCATGCCAGTAAGGGTGTGTTTGTGTGTCGGTGTGTCAGTGTGTGGCCGGGGGAGGGGGGTGCGTGTGCCGGTGTGTGTGTGTGTGTGTGTGTGCCGCTTTTTATGCGTGTGTATGTGTGTGACAGAGAGAGAGAGCCTGTACGCCAGTCTGTGTGTGTGTGTGTGTGTGTGTGTGTGTGGGTGCGTCAGTGTGTGTGTGTGAGACCGAGGGGGGGGGGGGGGGGGCACGGTGTGCCGGTGTGCGTGTGTGCGTGCGCGCGCGAGACGGTACTCAGGATCCCGACTTGGAAGATCACTTGAAGATGAGAAAAGAATCACAGGACTTTGACATGTTCATAATCAGCGCCATGCGATTCACTAAATAGCTGGACAAACACTTGTTGCCCTGACACCGTCCAACGCGGATCACAGATGTAACAGGCCTATAGCTCTGCAAAAGGAACCATGGTGTCATAGATTTTAGAGGCGCTTACGCCCTTTTCCCCGGTCACGGTAGAGGTCCTCTGTCTAAGCCAAGGGGTTGTCGCAACACTGTATCTCCCTCCCAGGTCACCGCGCCATCTTTGAAGGGAGGTCACCAGGTCTGCCCGACCCACCCACTATAAGCGCCATATTTGCACAGCATCTCGTCTTCGAAAGCCTTAGTGTTTGCCGGACAGGCATGGCCGAGCTTATCACTGATGAAAATAACAGATTACGGCGAGGACGTCAATGTACACATCACTTCATCGTTAAAACTTGTCCATTTTGGTCACCGCCCAAGGCCGGACCGGATTGCCGGGACAAAAGCGACTTCAGTCAGTACTGAGTTCAGTTTACGTACATACCAGGCTGTACTGAGCTGGTTTGCTTTCCGGGGCGAATAGAAATAAAGGAATTCGCTAATTGCAATACATTCAGATGTTTCCAGTGACGTCAATCCACGAGCAGAACCGCCCGCTACGTCATAGGAACGTAGTTACATGTACTACCGTTGTTAGTGGGGGAGGGGGGGGGGAGCGGGATGATGTGGTAGAGCGGCGTTGGATTTCCAACTATGATCCTCGGCTCGCCGTGAGTTCGAATCCCGGCTTTCATATCACCCGTATGTGGTGGAAAAGGACGTTACACTCCCAAACACCCACCCACGCACCCCCATTGTTTAAAGGGTGCATACACAACCCAGAGAATGAATGAAGGGACGGTCACGGTTATAGTAACCCGGTCCCGCCAGCGTAATAATAAGAAGAAGAAGAAGAAGAAAAAAGAAATAACTTGAAAGAAATCGTGCTTTACAGACGCAGAGATATCGGTATGGATTGTTGTTGTTGCTGCTGCTGGTGGTGGTCGTGGTCGTGGTCGTGGTGTTCAAGAGGGCTTTCATTATCAATGACAGTTGCTGGAGTTCCGGCCACCGACCGCATGCTTTTTCGCCATGAATTAGACCTAAGTAACGTGTTTTGGAGTACCCGCTGCATGGGCGCATACCACATGGGAAGAATCTCTCTTTCCTTTGTATTCATTTTCTAAGAAATCCTACTCGTGAAATACGACACCAGATTTAATCCCCCACGAAAGGGTCAGTTTCCGACATCCGTAATTTAGCGACTTGACAAAATGTGCAACCCCGGCTCGTCAGTCGCTGCGCCTTCAACTTATCTCACCACCAACCCTGTGGCGCGGAACCGCACTTGAGTATTTACTCGGTGTGTGTAGTGAAAATAGAGGTGGTGTGTGTGTGTGTGTGTGTGTGTGTGTGTGTGTGTGTGTGTGTGTGTGTGTGTGTATGACGGTGTGTGTGTGTGTGTGTGTGTGTGTGTGTGTGTGTGCGTGCGTGCGGTGTGTGTGTGTGTGTGTGTGTGTGTGTGTGTGTGTGTGCGCGCGCGCGCGTGCGTGCGTGTGTGCGTGCATGTCAGTGTGGGTGTGTGTCGGTGTGTGTGTGTGTGTGTGCCGGCCACGGTGTGTGTGTGTGTGTGCGCGCGCGCGCGCGGCCTGTCCGGCTGTCTGTGAAGTGACAGGGGTGGGGAGGGCCGTCAGTGAAGGAGGGGGATAGTGTGCATGTGGATGGAGAGGCAGTGGCGTGAGAACCCAATGCACACCGTCACCATGTCAGACCATACACTGAAATCTGCTGACAATGCACTGACTGCACATTATCGTACTATACCGCGCCACTCGGTGACTCCCACGTTGTTTCCTGTCTAGTTTCTTTGTTACTTTTGTTTGTTTTGTGTGGAGAGGTAGAGGAGAGTTTTACATGTCGCCTACATGTACCATTGTCTTTTTCGGGCCCTCCGGTGCAGCACCAACCACTGCTTCCGTGACTGTGAGATGCCATGCATGCGCTGTGACCCGGCCGGCCACGCACCCCGGCTGCCGTTCACCTTACAGGCCAGCGTGATTGTCTACCGAGTATACCAAAGCATTAGAAGTGACCAGTTCTGAACTGGGCCGGGCCACCCCCGACACCCGGGCCAAGAACTCTTGCAAGCGTGTTTAGATGATCTCTGGTCGCACTGAGATCTTCTTTGCGGGGGATGAAAAGCGAACAAATCATATTAGATACGCATCGCCGCCGCTGACTGGACAAAAACTCGGTTTAGGATACCGCCCACCACCACCAATCACTACCGAGTTACGGACAGACTAAAAGCCGACACTATTATACTGACCAGTCCTCTCAAGCCTGAAACTGATTCACTTCAGTATAATATCCGGTTATGTCATAGTCACTGAGTCAACACTGGAGCATTCAAAAACGGTGGAAAATCATTCGGAAAAAGAAACTGCCTCCAATCACTACTGACTTACAGACCAAAAGACTGACGACAGTTCAAAGTTTATACCAGTCCGCGGCGCTCCTCATCAGCACCGACCGGATTGTCTTCAGTACTGAAATCTTGTCAGTTATGTCATCGACAACACTCTCGAACGATCATGGAAGTTCATTGGTGGGTAGGGAAATTGTTTTGACCACTGACGCAGAGAACATTCGGTGCCTGGTACACATGTATCGGACTGTCAGATATTCATCTTCGTATTCAGTGTATCGTTTGCAGGATCTTGCTTTTGTCGTACGTCGGTGTGCCCTCGTGGCAGGCGCGGCGAAGGCACACGAAACAGCGGGGATGGATCGACGGTCCCATGTTAGACAGACATAGCCTTGCCTGACAATAGCATAACAATTTTCGCGATTTTCCGCGGCGCCGACAACAAGGTCGAACTTGCTATGCGCAAGTGTTTTTTCTTTTTTTTATGGCTTATTGTGTCTTTATCATCCCGACATCTCTGGTGCACCGTACTCTATCGTAAACAAGACAATCCGCTCCGTCTGGAACTAATACAGAGTTTATATTCGTATATTCCGCATCACTCCAAAGCACAAAGTCTGCACCCGCTTCTGACATTACTCGATCCGAGCTGGGAAAATGTCACCGGCAGTAGCGGTCAATTTTTTTTTCTTCTTTTGCACATCCCCCCTCCCTCTCCCTCGTCTCCCTTTTCCCCCAAGCTCAGCAGTGAATGTATTTCCCATGTGGGGCGATGCTTGCTCGTGGTATCGGTTTGCATTGTGCTGCGACCCTTAATAGGTACCACCCGTTGCTCGTGTCAGTATGACGCAACCCCCCAGTCGGCCCACCCCAGACAGACGGAAGTGGGAAGTTCCGCCTGCTTCGCCAGGTTCCTCTCCGTTTGTGTCGAGTCTGTAACCGGCTGGCACTGGCTACTACGGTGTATACTGTATAACGATGTTTGACTGTAGAGATGGGCATTACATCCCTTGCCGGTCCAGAGAGATTCTGTGTTTTCTCCCAAGGCCGGACATGGAAGGGGGAGTCAGTCCTGGGTTGTGCGCCCCCCCCCCTCCTCAGCCTAACGATGTACCCGGCTCTCTCTAACTTTTTTTGGTAATTGTTTTTGTTGCTGAATTGATGCAAGAACAGGTCACAAAAAGTCCTTTCAAATGTTAAATTTCGAAAACTTTCCAAAATGCCACGAGGTCCTGAAAGAACTTCCGCCAGTGTTCTGCAAAACCGATAACAACGCGATGGCCAGTAAGGTCTCGACTCATACAAGATTTGGAAAAGTGCGTGTCTATATGTCACATGCCAAATCGCCAAAACTGTACCGCGTGACCATGTCATTATTATCTAAGATAAGATAAGATAAGAGAAGAGTACTTTATTGATCCCTCGTCAGTGGGGAAATTTCATATCTGCTCAGACGTACAGTGACAATACAATACATTAAAAGTCTGCACACACACACACACACACACACACACACACACTCACACACACACACACACACACACACACACACACACACACACACACACACACACACACTCACTTCTCGTCCGCTCCTTCACTCCTCATTCAGACATACTGCAAAACAGGCGTACATGCAAGGACGAACCACAGGCTGAAATGTACATCACAACTGTCTGCGCATACTGGATAAATAATGCTAATGCGGACATGTAACGGGAAACCACGAGCTATAGTGTGTATACAGGGTATTCACACAAAAAAATAATAATAAAATAAGTCCAATCAGTTTGGTAAGCATAATGACCACCCCAACCCCTGTCATATCACTGACCACTCTCCAGGTGTCGTGAAGCTCCCAGCCCAGGTATACTAGCCTACCAGTCGCAATGTTATCGTATCTTTTGAAACGTGATGATTGGGTCACCCAGAGAGTGGTTGCAGGACATTATTTTGTATCACGCCGTATACTGACTGGCCCTCGCTGAGTCAGCAGCCCTTGCACTTGAATCACCCTACATTTTTTTTACACACTCCGTAGACATTGATGAGTCTTTCCACGTGTGACTTACCGTGTTGCACGTGCGGTGCTCCATGAAAGTGCATGCGGTGTGACGTAACGTGGCGTGGCAGGTGCCTGAGCTACTAGTACCGGCGTGGCGCGCTCTGTACGGTTAGACCAGACACCCTGCTCGCGCCGTTCCAGTTCCTTTCTGTCGCCTACCATCGATTTCTATGTCGCTGATGGAAGTGTCGCAGTAAGGCTGCGATGGATACTGTCGTTTAGTTGTGGGTATTATGGTACCGTGCGACGCGTACCACTGAGATATCGTCAACGACACCCTACCGGCACAGATGGCAAAATCTCGTTTAAGCCGAGACTATAATGACAATAATAATAATAATAATAATAATAATTGTGTATTATGTAGGAGCTCTATCCAGTGTCTTGAAATGGCTCAGAGCGCCGCGAACTGAACCCAACACGCACGCTCACCTGAATCACACGCTAGACATGAACACGTTACAATCACGTCAGTGGTGCGAAGGGTCAGCTCAGGTATTTAAGTGTCGAAAATCAGAACTGCAATTATTTTGTTTAAATTTTGTGGGCGGAACATTTCCAAAGCAGAGCCAGCGGAGGAGGAAGCCGGAGTACCCGAAAAGAATCCCCGACGATCGGCCTGAGTGGACGGTGCCACATACGAGAAGGAAAGAGTAGGACTCGAATCTGACCTCTCGCATCGGCCGCGAAATCTTAATCATCAGACCACTGACCGCGCAACTTTGAGTTACTCAGTGACCATGGGCATGGTTTGACAAACAAGTTGTGGAAGCTGCCGAAAGAGCCTTTATCGTGTTCTGGACCGGCAGTGCAACTCGCGGGTTTTCATCCGCCTCTTTGAATGGAAAACTCTCGACTTTCTTGTAAATTCTGTGTGGAACTTGTAACTTTTATTGACTACAACGACCGTTACTGACGTTCCAGTTTCCCCCTGGGGGATAACGAAGCAATTTTGATTGATTGATTGATTGATTGATTGATTGATTGATTGTACCATGTCGCGCGCGAGACTCATACAATTTACGCAATCTTCCATAATTATCGCCAAAACTACATGACATTGACCACTTCAGCACTGACTAGTATATGGAACCTGCCTGCCATGCATTCGCATGGGAAAAATTGTCTCGGTCGTGTCACACATGCAGAACAGCGAATATGCAGACTACGCCGATCGAGCCGCGAAGTGGGACAGGCAGACTAAATGCCGCTATAACGACAGTCAGGGCTGCGTGGAAACTTACACCTTCTGACTTCTTAGTTTAGGTCCATCATACAGACAACTAAGCTTGGCCGAGCCGGACTGACAATGTGGCGTACAGGGCCCGTACTGATGTAAAAGTCGACGTTAATTTAACCCACGGCTACGGGCCTAACCCAGACTAGGACAAAAGAAACCCAAAAGCAAAATTAAATAAAAAATGAAGCGAAGAAAGGAAGACAAAAATCCTTCTATAACGGCTTAGACAGCATGGTGGAATGGACCCGCTTCCTGATTTAAAACAAAAAACAACAGAAAATTTAACCCTAGAACTAGTTTAGTTCGAGGTTAGACTCTAACCCGGGGCTAAAAGCCCGAACCTCGACTAGTACATACCGACCCTGATCTTAGGTCCAGCAATCAGACAACAGAACTGTTACCCGTAGCCCGTTTCGTTGCGAGAAAGAGCCACCAAAAACCTACCGCTTACACAGGCCGCCTCAGTACGTATCTGGAATGAACCCTCATCTGAAACCGGTTGTAAAACACGAGGCGAAACTTCTCAAACTTAATTAAAGTGGACTAACCGAGTTTGTCGGCTGTTCTCAACTGGGGAGCTTATCAGGCGACGTGCTTCCTGCAATCCCCCCCTCCCCCCCCCACCTCTATTTTGTGGTGTCTACCAGTTATAGGACAAATGCACAATTACAGCCTCACAACTGATGCGTGGCACTGAGCCATCCAAAGCCGAAAAGCACAGCGTCTGCCTCAGCGTAGTTTGACAGACAATTTCACGGTACAGGCGCTCTTCCAAGTACCGACAAATGTTCCAAAAGACACGTTGTCACAACGAACAGCAGATGATTTGAGCTTCGACTGATAGACCTGTTTTAGACAAGCACCTGGGCCCGTTTGTAGAACTCGAGGTTAATTTAACCCACGGCTACGGGCCTAACCCAGACTAGGACAAAAGAAACGCCAAAACAAAATTAAATTTAAGAAAAGGAAGCGACGAAAGAAAGACAAAAATCCTTCTATAACGGCATAGACACCTTGCTGGAATGGACCCGCTTCCTGATTTAAGACAACAACAACAACAACAAAAAACAGAAAATTTAACCCTAGAGCTAGTTTGGTTCGAGGTTAGACTCTAACCCGGAGCTAAACTCCCTAACACCGACTTTCACATGCGGGCCCTGAGCCTCGATCGATAGACCTGTTTTGGACAAGCACCTGGGGAATTCGTAACTGCTTTCAGAGTGGGCTTTACAATGCGGAAAGTCATCAACCTGTCGTTCTATATTATGTCACTGCTCTATTTATAATCCCCCTCTCTTCGAAGGTTACCGTGACCCGCGACTGAAAAGACATCTCCCAAACGTTTAGATAATAACTACATGTATTCCGCCATTGACGTGAACACGTTTACTGCTCCATTAGCCACTTACGTGCGTCAGACAGAAGGGCCTGGCTCTTCTCAAGAATTGTGAGTGCTCATAATTATATAACACTGTACATATTATCACGTTCTGTGTTCACAGACGTTCATAGACATGAAAACGAGCTGGCGTCAAAACTTGAGTTCGGCTATTTGGAACGCTAGTGCCTTGTGGTTGGAGAAGGCGCCTCAGTATATCCAGCTCAAAGATGCTATAATTCTTTACCAAAGTCTTTTAGTCATGTTTAATCTGACGACACCAGTAAGAAGAGGCATGGTGCACGGTCCTTCAAAAATGCAGCACCGAAATTGTGGAAGTCTCTCCCTGAGACAGTGAAGGAGGCAGTCAGCATTACCGCATTCCGGAACGCCTGAAGACTCATCTCTTCAGTGCCTCACCCCAGTAATCATCTGCAGCTTTTTTCTTCTTCTTCTTCTTCTTTTCACTATCTTTCCTTTCAAAACCTCTCCCTAAGCGCCGTGAGCACTCAGTTAGGGAGGAGCAGTGCGCTATATCAAGTCTCCATCATCATCATGTTTGGTATGGAGTATAATCATCTCTAATGATAAAAAGAAATGTATGAATTAATAAACAGTTATAATTACAATGTCGCAATCAGACGGGCTGGTGTTGAGAACAGGAGTTTCGTCCCTTGTTCATCATTCACAGCTGCCGTCAACTGATTTTAAGTAACTCGGACTACCCAAACCCAAAATATTTTCGTATCTCCAACGCAGAAGATTTCACTAGCTGAGTGATGTTTTTGTTTGAATGGCTCCTTACTCTTCAACAAAAGACCAAATATTTGTCCTGGCTTTTTTCTCTTTGCCCCGTCTTTGATATCACCCGTGCGTGGTGGAAAACTGACGACGTTAAACTTCCGCCCTCAACTCTTCAACAAAAGACCTATGTCCCACTAGAACTAAAGACACGCGAGTGTAACCCAGATACATTACATGTGTAACTTTGAATGCTTTCGGTGACAGCTACTGTTTAAAAAGTAAGAAAGAAAAAAAAAAAAGGCCACGCTGGACGCAGTCGCTTTAAGAAAACGAGTTGGTTGTTGTCTGTCGTTGTCCTAAAGCAGCAACGTTTGGGAGGGCACATTTACAAGAGTATTTCTGTTTATCACGCAAGGCTACGATTAAACCATCAGTTCAAGGGTATTATGACGACACCTAATACGGTAAGCCGGGTAAAATTCTACCTTTATATGACTTGTACCAAAGCTGTAACATAACACAACACAACACAACACAACACAACACAACACAACACGACACGACACGACACGACACGACACGACACGACACGACACGACACGACACGACACGACACGACACGACACGACACGACACAACACAACACAACACAACGTAACGTAACGTAACGTAACGCGCAAGGCAACGCAACGTAATATAGCGTACCGTAACGTAACAACGACCGGCTTCAGTTCTTTGTTGTCACGTGATAGCTTGAGAACCGCAGCGTAGGTCGACCTGTTTTCTGATTAGCTAAAAATAAACACAACACCCCCCCCCCCCCCCCACTCCCCGGACAAACAACAACAACAACAAAAAGAACCATAACAAAGATGAAAACAAAACAAAAAACCCACACTCCCTCTAGAGAAGTCTAGATGCCAGTTAGTTAGCAGTTAGTTAGCTGGGAATTTAACGTCTTTTTTCCACCACATACGGATGAAATATGAAAGACATGACAACGAGGGGAAAAAGCCAGCACATAATTATGTTTGGCTTCCAGCCAGGACTGAATCGAACTCACGACCCGCGCATTGAAAACGCCCTACCACTCGGCTATCCCGGCTCGTCAGTCTATGAGCGAACACCGGTGCAACCGTCAGAGTGAATACATTCAAAAGGCATTCACGACCGGACGGGACTGCTCAACACTGTCAAAAGTAAATTTTCGGCTGCTTAAAGGTCTGCTGTCTTAACAAAAAGCCACAACTTTTGTGTTTAAAAAAAAACACCTATCCGATTGTGCAAAAAAAAAAGTCAATTCTGTCACAGTTACAGAGTTTTCAGCGTCCTTGAAACCTCTATAAAAGCGAAGGGAAGCCCGAGAGTTTGCATTTTCACACTGGGCGAGAACGATCGCAGTGGCTGGTCTTATCGTGCAGCACACAGCAACCGCTAAACGCTGTAATACGATGTGTCTCGCTCACTGTGATGTCACCGCAAACTCACTCTATGGTTTTATAAGGGTCTCCGAGGCGCTAAGACTGCAACTGTGACAGAGTTTCCTGCATTATGCATAGTCGTAAGAGTCGCCGTTTAAAAACAACAACAACAACACCACCACCAACAACAACAAAAACCTGTTTGCAGCTTTTTGCTGAGATTGCAGACCTTTAATCCATTTCAAGCCCCATAGATAGGGTTCTTTAAAGGCTTTTGAGGCGCTCTTCTTCTATACACAGGCAACGACGTTATACAAATAAAGGTTTCATCTGTTTCTAAAGACGAAAAGACCGTTTTGCACCCAACCACACTCGAATCGAACAACCGGAGAGCTTGCGGAAAAGTTTTACTGCATGCTTCTGCTATTGGTGTGAGAAACAGGGCGATAGTAGTGATTTGACGGAACGCTCAGCCAACAACACTGACCCCCCCCCCCCCCCTGCCCTTTCAACCCCCCCCCCCACCTCCTTTCTCACCGCACAGTGGTTCGAATGTTCTCCAACATTGAAACTAGGATAATCGCTGACACCAGCGCTTTAACGCAATAATTCCATTTGAAGATAGGAACTGCATTAGTATATGTTTCGTTTCTTACCGGGCTATTGAAAGTGACGAATACCGCAGCGCGTGGTGCATACTATAATTATATACATGTACATGTACATGTACATGTACATGCGCATCTCATATAGGTAAATGAGAGTGTCTGGGTCAGTATTTCGACTTTTTACGTCCTTTTCCGCCACTCACGGGTGATATCGATGACAGTGTAGCGAGAAAAGAAAGTCACCAGCATAACTGAATGTACGTGTGGCTCCGAGCCGAGATTTGAACTCACGACCCGAGCACTGATAATCCGGCAACCCTCTACCACAGGACCAGCTCGGTTAACCCGGCTCCCCCTGTAGATAAATGACAGGGTGTGGTGCGTGTATAGGCTGTTTCTGCAAGAAGCTATAGGCATTGGGAGAATGCTAGTTAAACTGAGGTTGGGTCGTTCCACCCGGAATAGGCGTATACCCAGCCCAAACAATAAGGGGTGCGGTTCGACCATTCAAACGGTTTTGTGTGGACTCCGCCGGCTGTAGCCACGGTTTGTGACCTCTTTTGAACTCACAGTATGACTGTGTCAGTTGCGGCACTGACCAACTAACTTAAATTAAACACCAGTTAAAATATCAACACGTTTGTCATTCGTGCAGCAACCTTGTGGAAAACCTTTCATCGAGTGAACTTTGTCCGTGCACCGGCCCCCATAGTGTAGTGGTTAGCACTTCGGACTATGGACCGGGAGACCCGGGTTCGAGTCCCAGCCGAGGCAAGCGGGATTTTTCATACCTAGGTCGGCTCCTACCCACTTCACGGGTGCGACTTTGGGGGTGCTTCCCACGTCTTATAATGTGGATGATTACACGGCCGGCACCGCAGGTGCCGCAGTTCCCGGGCCTGGTTAATGCCGGGATATTTATGACAGGAAGCGTGGAATGCGGCCCTGTCCCGCAGTCCCAAACCACATGGACCTCCATAGCATCATCTTACCATCATCCTCATCTCCATCATCATGCATAATAAAAATTGCCCCAGCTTCCGAGCCCTCCGTGGATTCCACCCATTACCAGAGAGGAACACCACTGGAGCCGGCAAAGGGTTGTGGCAGCAAAAAAAAACAAAACAAAACAAAAAAGAACTTAGTCCGCGCATCAGAATTAGTCAGTTGGGCGACAATACGGCATCTGAACCCGCATGTAAAAGTCGGGGTTAGGGAGTTTAGCCCCGGGTTAGAGTCTAACCTCAAACTAAACTAGCTCAAGGCTCTCTGCGACCGATTTTCGGCCCACAACGGTTCCCCACCAGTTGCCGCCTTTCACAAAAAAAAAAGAAAGAAAAAAATCCGTCTATGTCTCACACAGTGAATGTCAGAGAAACAAACAGATCGAGTTGCATAGAGGGCAAACCGACTACTGTGCAATCAGTCATCGTCGTTGATAACACGGCAGACGATCGTGGTCGATAACGTCGGGGCCACGTGTGTATAGCATCCGAAACATCAACACGTGAAAGAACACTGCGCTCAAAAACTGGCACAGTCTGCCTTCCTTTCCCACACTCGGGATTTTTTTTCTCCCCCCCCCCCTTCCCCAGTTCAGGTTTTAACTACCAGGCAGCATAGAGACGGTTTCCAAATGTGGCACTGAAGTCCTCCTCCCCCCCTCCCGTACCCCCCTCCCCCTGAATTTTTTGAAGTTAGAGAATTTATTGAGTCCCGCAAAATTTGAAATACTTTCTTTGGGTAAAGCCGAGCTGAACTGGTTCGGCTGAACTTAGAGTTGCCGGAGTAGACATGCACTGACGCACGCACGCGCGCGCAACTGAACACACACATACGCGCGCGCGCTTGCATGCACTGATTCACAGAAAAACGCGCACACACGCAAGCACGCACGCATGCACGCGCACGCACGCACGCACGCGCACACACACACGGCAACTATAGATGAACGCATCACTGACGCTACTAGTAGTTAGGCCGGGTGACCCTTCCGAGAGTCCCACTGAGACCACGCATGGGTAGCCCTGCCTACACTGACGCTAGCTGTCAAATCAAGTTTTTAGTGTCGGAATATTTTTCGTTTTGTGAGTAAATTTAGGTGGGATGCATCAGCTTTCTTCTCCCCTATGAAACCGAGATCAGATCGTAGGACCCCCCCCCCCCCCACCTCACCTCCCACAACAACAATTGAATTGTTCCAAACTTTTTTTGTAAAAATAATCAATCATTTCACAAGTTACCGTTCAATTATTAATTATTATTGTAACTATGCTTAAAAGAATCGTCCCGGCAACACGTGACGTGAAAGAACTTGAAACAACAATTAAATCAGTACTGTTTCCAGTCAGTATTCGGCACTTGGGCACAATCACTGAATGTGCCAAACGAATTGTTTAAATAAAATGCACCTGATGCCCAGGCATGCATTAACCGGCACTTGGCCATTTACAAGAAAAACACGCCCTGCAGTACATTCACACAACACTGACAACATCGCTGATGCAGACTCTGCGCGGCCGCACTAGCGTTTACGTTGGAAACAGACAAAGAAACAAAAGAGCGAAAGAGAGGCTGTTTGAGATAAAAGATAGACCGGGCTGACGAGAAAATGGCAAGCCCGAGTACACACAATCTACCGCTTGTCTCAACACATCTCGATCTCATATTGCGTTATGGGATAGGCTGGGACCGTACCGTCAACCTTGTATGTGTCAACATGATACAGGGAGAAGAGGTAGGTAAACAGGTTTTTGTTCCGTGCACTTGTTAATTTTGCCTTGACACTGCCAATCATATGAAACCGAACGCCAACAAAAGAAAAAAAAATCTCCTACTTGAGTGAAGCAAATACTGATACAAAGGCCGCCGCGAGCAGTCCATTATTATGTGCATGTCAGTCTCCACACGACGAAAGTGCAGGTAGGCGGGGAAAACTGAAACTTGATGCGGCACTGTCATCAATATGTTAACGCTAACTGAAATGGTCACGGACATCGCATAATTTTTGCGACATTGTTGCCGGCCCGCGTTCAAAATCACTGTCGTACTATGATAAGCCAAGACCGCTACTGACAAGACCAGAGGCGTGTTCAAAGATATCACTGAAATCAGTACATGTACCTGTGTCAGTATCTCTGTGGTCAGTTCAGTCAAAGATATCAAATCAGTACATGTACCAATGTCACCCGGAATCTCTGTGGTCAGTTCCGGCAGTTACCCGGCGTAGCATGTACGTAAACTGAAAAAGCTAGTCGCCACACCGGCAGAAAAGGCACGGCATGCGGTGCGGGTTGCTATCCGGCTTTCCAAAGCTAGGGGCTACCCATGTTAAAACATCAGATCGGAGTAGTCTGAGACTCAGTATGGCTCTTGCCGATCTAGCGTTCTAAACATGTGGGCTACCCGCCAATTCGTGAACCAAGCCAATGAAAACTCGACCTCGACGTGACTGGGGGTTACGCTAACTGAACTGACGCGCCTCCGGCTTCGGTGACTGAGTCAGTTGGTCAGTTCGTACGACACAGGGCTTAAAAATGCTGCTGCATGATCCTGAAGGAGGAAAAGTACATGTGCAGCATTTGGCGACGAAGTGGCAAAGCCACAAGCGTGCATCTGCAAAGCAGACGCGTTACCCTAGGGGGTGTCCAGGGCCCGTGTCAGTCACAGTAAAACTCGAGGTTAATCAGTTTAACCCGGCACGGCTACCGGCCTAACCGGCCCCGGCAGACTAGGACAAAAGCCGGAAACCCCAATACAAAATTAAATAAAAAAGGAAGTGAAGAAAGAAAGATAAAAATCCTTCTATAACGGCATAGGCACCTTGCTGGAATGGACCCGCTTCCTGATTTAAAACAAACAACAACAACAACAACAACAAAACAAAACAAAACCCAACAGAAACTGAAATGTAACCCTACAACTAGTTTAGTTCGAGGCGGTTAGACTCTAACTCATGGCTAAACTCCTAACCGGCCCGACTTTTACATGCGGGCTCTGGGGTATACCCCCACCCCCCTTGAATTTTTTTGTGGTTAAAATTAGACTAATATGTGTGCAATTTGGTATATTTTGGTATGATTTTTAATTGCTTCTGAGGAGAAAACGCTTGTTTTAAGTTAAATGTTTAGCCGGCAGTAAATTAGCCTAAATTTTGTGCAGTATGGTTCATTTTGACTGATTTTAAGTGCTTCAGAGGAGGTAACACTTTTTGGGAGGAGGACAATTTTTAGCCGAAGGTGAAAATCCGCCAAAAGGTTGAAGATTTTAAGCTCTGGCGACAAGAAATGGAGGAAAATGCAGAAGTAGCATCAGTGCACAAAACTGTGGACAGTGCAACCCTTTGAAAACAAAACTATCGACCCTTAAAAAAAAAAAAGGTTCAGAGTTACTGCAGTCTTTACACAACTGACGAGTGACCCGGCCGCGTTTCAGCAGTCACGTGACTTGTTACTGAGCCACTCGGAGACTGATTTCAGTTGAAACTGACCTGTATACCCTGTGTGATTACCTCGAGAGAGATGAAGTGTGTGAACTTGAGCAGCATACCGGCGGCGGCCACCAGAATTATACGACAGTAAAGACCTTTTCAGCCCCGCGCAAAGATTTGTCCACTGGCAATATCACTGAGTATGTGTCAGTCTACACAAGTCATGACGTCAGTCTCACGTGGCCGGCGGGACCGTTAAGCACGTTTCAACTTCAATGAAACAGAAACTCATGACTCCGGTGGCAATTTATGAGTTCATAACACTTCAGTATTATTGTTAGGTGCTTTCGGTTGGATTTCAAAGACGTGTCACTGACTGAGAGTCATAACAAGTCAAGTCAGTACATGCTAGGGGGTATGTATAATTTTTTTTTTAAATTATTATTATTATTATTTTACTACTTTATTATCCCTTTTTGGGAAATTCGGGCTGCTTCCCCCGGGGGAAGCGCGTCGCCGCGGTGCAGCGCCACCCAATACCTATCCCTTTTTTATTTTTATATTTTTACAATCTTTACTGGGGGAGGAAAGCCGGATAACCCGGAGAGAAACCCCCGATGAGCAGCCCGGCAGCCAGGAAAAACCGGTACATATCACATATCACAAGCTCGACCTGGACTCGAACGCTTCATCGCCATGACATTGGTGACGGCCGTTCAGTAGCGCAGCGGCTAAATACGAAGCGCTACCTATTAGACCACCGCTCATTGATCAGCCGGTTCAGATCAGTGACACGTCGCTCACTGATCAGTTCACTTCAATCAACCAGTCGTTCACATGATTATCAGTCACAACTTGATCGTGAATAGCGATGGTCCACAGCCACTGTGGAAGTGAACAACTTGATTTTAGAAAAGGAAACGGTAATGACTGCGAAGTGGTTACAAGTTAAGCAAATAAAAGCAACATAAAAGGGACAGAAACCACTTAACTTTCACAAAGGACGGCACAGGTCAACGTTCCGGCTTACGCCTACTTCAGGGCATAAACAAATGGGACATAACTTCAACAAACAAACAAAAGGTAACTCTGCGGACGTACTGACATAAACAGGACGGGAAAAAAAAAAAAAAAAAAACGGTGGGCGAGAAAAGGACCAGAAAAAATAGTAAAAATATCACAACACCCATCCTTTGGTGACAAAAGACCATGGACTGTGAGTGAAAAAAAAAAATGTGGGGCAGAAAAGGACAAAAAAGAATAGTGAAAATTAGCAGTCACAACACCCAACACAAGTTGATTTTAATAAAAGAAAAACAAATCACAGATTGCCATTGAAGACTGACAAGAACTGAGAGGCCGGAACAGGCCCAACTAAGCGGTATTCGGCAGCAGACTGAACTGACGACAAAACCAAAGACAATACACGGCCGTAGACTGAGTCAGTCGGTCGCACATCAGATAGTTCAGATCACACGGTCTGTAACAGAGAAGATAATGAGGTGCAATTTGGGCAACATTCCCACGTCACAACCATGCAGACATCATACAATTCCGCAGTCAGTCAGTGTGGCAGCACTGAGTTACATGCGCTGTGCAGATGACACGCAGTTTGTGTGTGTGTGTGTGTGTGTGTGTGTGTTTGTGAGCCGTGTGTCACGGTGTCAGTGTGCGTACGTGCGTACGTGCGTGCGTGCGTGCGTGCGTGTGTGTGTGTGTGTGTGTTAGAGAGAGAGAGAGAGAGAGAGACAGACAGACAGAGACGGTCAGAGACACGGACAAACAAGAGAATGCAGTTTAACGGAGATGCAAGGGACACAAGCTACGACAATTCGTTCAAAAAGGGAACCCAGTATAAGAAAAGTTGCTGCCCTTCCATGCAGGTACGACACTCCTCTCTGACGCTCAGGGAGTGCATAGCACTGTTAATTATTAAAGTAACGCTGACAAAGTTGTTCATCCAGAAAGCAACCACACATAAAAGCAGTCTGCACGATATCAGTATGTACAAATTATGCATTCATTAAAAACAACAACAACAACAACAACAACAACAAACACTACCGTAGCTAACGTCCAATTTTAACAAAGGAATCTGATGATCTTTTCAAGTTTTTTTTTTCTGTTCAGTTTGTCAGTGTGCACACCATCAATTTCAAAATACCACCCTCAGCTGAATTCACTTCCAAAAAGGCTAACAGACTGATCATCTTGTTCACTGACCATTGTGATCGTCAGGAAGACACTGGTCACATCCAGGGCACAGCTTGCCATGAAACCAGTAGTACGTCTGCAACCACGGTCCGTGTGGACAGGGGATGGGGGGAGGACAGGGAAGCGGTAGGCAACGAACCTTGTCCACGGCCGGAGGAGACTCGGTCACGGCTGCCGGGTTGCACTGGTCACAGCCTCGGCACAGTTTGCCTTGCTTCCAGTAGTACGTGGCGATCTTGTCCTCACATGGGACGAAAGGACAAGGAAGGGGTAAACAGACGACTTCTCCATCAGGGTCCACCGTAGGGTCCTCTATAAATAATAATAATAATAAGAAGAAGAAGAACAAGAACAATAATAATAATGCTGATGATGATAATACTGAAAAGCAATAGCAATAATATAATAACAATGCGATCGTTTGGCCATTGTAATAACTTTGCGGCCTCTAGTTTTGAAGATATTAAACGTCAAGAAACCCTAGCCTACCGTTTTCTCGGCTTGCCGCCTCCAGCACTCAGCTATAAATAGAATAGAACACGCTTACAGGCCTACACGGTATTAGGCTTGCTCCTACCGAGGTACAGTCGGTCGAATTTGTGTGCGAGTGATTGGGAGGTATGTGGGTATGGTGAGCTTGTCGTACTTGATTATTGTTCTGTTGCATCGTGTATCCCCACTGGGGTTTTGAAAGAAACATTTTGTCTTTGGCTCTGTGAGACATTGAACACTTTCGCAACAAATCCACGGTCTTAAACGTCATTGTATTATTTTAAGGACTCCGCCATAAGCGCCGATAGTGTTACCTCAGAATTTACCGAGAACCCCGGCCTATTCACCTTGTTTTCTAACTGAGCAACATTATGGGGAGAAAAAAAAAAGCTTCTCTCTTACCGAAGGCCAGAGCGACGCAGCTAATAAAGACAATCGCTCCAAGATGCATTTTGACAACTCCTTAGAAAGAAAGGGAAACACAAGAAACTTTATACTGGAAAGGTCGGCTGAGTTTTGGGAATCCGTCAAGTAATGTGTCACGGCCCACGACAACAAGAAACACCGTGGGTTCTGGAACAGCTGTTGAACTTGGCTGGGAGTTTTCAGTGAGGTGACCGCCTTTTTGGGGTCAAGAACAAAACAGCCAACCCGTGCCGAGAACAATGTAAGATAGCATGTAATAGAAACTAACTGTGCAGCAGATGTTGTCCTACAGAAAAGAATATAAGCGTTGGAAAATGCTTTTGTTTGGATTATATCAAAGATTATTGTACACCTCTGATAACATGGTCTTTGATTGCATCATACTGGTGCCCAGTGGACCGGTGTCAGTCTTCTGAATTTCAATACATGTATGCAAATTGGAATCAGTCCAACACGCATACATTCTTCTTGCTTTTTGGTGTTTTTGAGCGTGTGTGTGTGTATGTGTATGTGTGTTCAGCCGTGACTGACACCTTCAGAAATTGGTGTGAACTGAGATCAGCTGTTTTGATGACGATTTCTTTGTCTCTCTCTCTCTCTCTTTTTTTTTTTTTTTTTCAAGTATCGCAACATCATTATCGTCAGATGGTAGAGGGCCTTCGTCCTTATTAAATCCATGACACTTAGGCGTTTTTACCAAATGGCTGTGCTGCGCCTTGGCTCATTTCAGTGTTACCTGGAGTCACAGTGTTTCCTGATGCGATAACTTGATGAGAGAAGGTTTCCTTTCAGTGCTCTCTCTCTCTCTCTCTCACACACACACACACACACACAGACACATACACACACACACTGTTTCTGAGCATTTATTTTCAGCTACTGAGCTACCAGCAGTCTTTATTTCAGGAACACCTCCAAAAAAAAAAAAAGAAAGAAAAAAAAAAGATTGTGCCATTTCAGTGACAACCAGCAGGCTACTAGAAATATTAATGAAAAGGACATTAATGTGTCCATCAGTAGGAGAACATGTGTATCATATCTGAATGCCACACAGCATTAGATAAACAAGACCAAGAGGGTGTGGCCCTTCAGGATATGTATGAATTTGCACATAAATTTTGTTCCCAGTGACTCACAGCGTAATCTTCAGTTTTTCTACAGTTAGTTTTTAAGGACAAAAAAATCTTTACTAATGATCTTGCCGAATTGTCAAACCCATCCGCTATGCACAAGATATGATATTTCTGATAATACAGTGAGTCGTGTAGAAATATAATCATAATAAATAATGAGGAAGGCTCCAGTGGCAAAAATGAGATCTGTGAGAAAACACACAGGCTAGGTATAGATACATTAACTCATTCAGCCCTACGCAGGTACATGTACCTGCACGAGGAACCCGCCGCGTATGCCTACGCAGGTACATGTACCTGTGAGCTAGTGAAAATTTCTACTCGCTCCTCATTGGCCAGACTACTGAATATTCATGAAACAAGGGGCACTACTCTGCTGTGCACTTCATTTCCTTTGTATGGATCAGGTTTACATATGGGTTTGAGCGATTTTGGGTTTTTTAACTGACTGACTGGCTAGGCAAAAAAGTGCCCAGGACAGGGACAGCAGTCAGGCCTGGAACCAGCAAGGGCTGAAAGGGTTAAGGATCAGCGAACAGCAAGCAGACAAACACACCCAAACTTTCTAATCATCCTCACATGTAATCAATCAAAACTGTGTAAATTGTGGAATACAAAATCAGAGCATATATACATTCACTTCAATCATACGCCACTAACCTTCTACCCTTCAATAAAAAAAATAGATAAATAAATAAAAAACAGTCTTATGTGTACAGTTAAATTTAATCTAAATTGGTGTACAAATATATAAACAGCACAAATTTAGTGTTTAGTAAAACAAATACAAACAAATCCCCCCCCCCCCCACCCAAGAAAAACCAACCAACCAACGACAACAGTCAAAGCAGATAACAAGAAGTATAACCACACTCAACATCCATGCATATTCATATTCATGCATATTCATATATACAAGTACCACCTCCCTGAAAGTATTGACCAAAGAAAGTATTGCTTGATGATAAAGTAAACTTCTCTCTGTATGCATGCACGTTTGTGTGTGTGGGCTTGTGCCTGAGAAAACATGAATTAATTGACAAAATTACACATACATGTAGCTTGATTACTGCATCATTTAAACAGGTTGGAGTGTTTGAGACAAACACTGACAGTTACATCATGAAATCACTGTTATACACCAAACACGCAAACCAAACAGACTAATCTATTTGAGGTATTCTAGACGTTGCTGTACCCACTCTTCCTCTTCCTCTAGTCCATGTTGGCGGTAGAACTCCAGCAGGGATTTGTACCGGGCTCGAATGTCAAACCCTACTAGCGTGTGCAGCTTGCGTAGATCCACCGGGCACAGGTGCATGGGCTGGCGAAAGTCTTCCATCAGATGTCCAGACCCATTCATGCAGCAGTCGAAGAACACGCAGTGGTCCACACCCAGCAAGTGAGAGATCTCATGAACTACCAGTTTGCAAGAGCGCTGCAGAAGTAGGCGTGACTTCTCCTGAGCGGAAACCGGGGTGGATGATGGATGAAGCTTGTACCAGTATTCTTTACAGAAAGTCAAGGACGGGTCGTAGCGGCGTAGACTGAAGACAGCCACACGCTGGTTCCCTGCCGCCATTCCGGCCACGAACAGGTCTGAGGCATCGCCGTACAAGTCCAAGGTGGTCAGCGCTATAAGGCATAGAGCGTTAGCTGGGATCTGCATCCGAAGCTTCGACAGAACGGAATCCACTCGAAGCTGCAGGTGCCCTGTCTTAGCGTTGTAGCGTGAATGCAACTCACTCTTCTTGATTCGTCCTGTGCTTCTCCCAGTCCTGCTTGCCATGGCTCCCCTTTTGATGGGGTCATCGACCAGTGTCACTTTACCATCTTTCACTTCAAGCTCCAAAGGCGGCAACGCCTCAACAGGGAGGCAAAGGAAGCGGCTGGCGTAGTCCACAAGATCTGAGAAGTTGATGGGCTGGTCAAACTCGCCGAGCTGTATGATACACACCTGCAGACGAAGACAAATATTGAGAAGGCATTTCGATTAGGACAGCCCTCAGTAAAAGGTTTTCGAACTTTGGCACTACTCTCTGCATCGATTCACTAACAACCATATACATGCTGTGGACTCATCTCATTTACAAACATCTATAATGCTTACTCAAGAGCTCACTGAATAGTACTCTGCTTCCTCTATACCAGAACACTGCTTCAAATACATTTTCCCCCACCTTAAAAAATTCAACTATAGCACCACAAAGTGATAATGAAGGTGGCAACAAATGACCTGCCATTGATACTAGAACATCACAATGTGTATTAATCAAAGCAAAACATGGCCATTGTCAGAGATGTATAGAAAATGAGCTCTCGTGAAGTTCTCGTGAAATCTCAAGCAGCCTTAGCAGCTGACTTGCATCTCCAGAGAGATATGCGTAAGTATGGTTGCTGTAAAGCTCATGGTCAGATTAGGTGCTAGGTATAAATCCTCATTAGTATCATTGAACTTTAAAAGCATACTGACTTTTCTAAATATACATGTATATTCATTCATATGTCATATTCATTAAAATAAAAGTAATAATATCACTTTATAGTGCATGTTCATAATCTCACACACACACACACACAGACACACAGAGTAAATTATGCTATCGAGATACACACCTTTCCATCGGGGTACTTGTCCTGTATTGTCTTGCCATCACTACAGAACTTCTGGTTGATATACTTGACCTTGCGATGAGAGAACCAGGGGTTTTCCTCCAGAAACTGTTTGTACGTCTGTCCATCCTCGTCATACTGGGCTAGCCAATCGTCCTGACTTGTCGGCTGTGGGATGGGTTTGAAAAATTCCACCGATGATGATGATGATGTCCCTGAGCAGGATGAAAACTCTTTGGGGATGTCTGAAGCTTTGCCAAATCCTATGGCGTTGTTACGTGCATTTTCATTTCGAGGTTTGAAGCCACGTGCGAAGGGCACGTAACGGACCCTTTTTGATGGTGTGGCACATGTGACGCTACTGGTGTTGCAGCTGTCCTTTGTCTTTGCACGCTTTGACATGGCTGGGTGGAGGTTGTGAACTGGTCACTGATGGATGCAAGGCCCGTTGTAGGCAATGGAATGTAGCCTAAACAAAAGAACGAAGCAATAAAATCTCATGACTGTGTGACTTGGGGGGCGGGGGGGGGGGGGGGGGACTGCAAGCTGACATTATGCATGGTCACGTACACACTGACACCGCTACGTATGTTTACCCACATTTCCCACACTATGTATCGAAAACGTTCAACTGAATCTTAGTAACTTCCGAGTCGTGAACACTTAGACTGACCGGCACGGTACGTGCTTCCGAGAAATGGGCGGAGCCTAAGTTCAAGAAAGACCCTGTATGCAGTATCATTAGTTACTGTAGAATTTTGAGAGGGAGTTTACGCACACTAATCCCTTCTGATGAAACGATCTACTACTCACCACTGTACTTTTCCTCGCATGGACATCAGACAGACATTTCTATGATGTACACTTCTGCCAGTCGCCGCATTTCCCAAAGGACCATAGTTGCCGCTGTCAGTCGCCGGGAGTAATGGAGTTCAGGTCTACCCGTGATTCATCTTTTATTTGCCGGTCTAAACCGATTGGTATGACAGGTCTCTTCAAAGTGAAAGTCGATACTGTGATATTCAAGACCACTCAAGCGCGGGACAGGGTGGCTGCTAGCTTCACGCTCGTGACAGAAATTGCAACACACTCGTGAAATGCCTACGTTACTTGCCGAGGTCAACAAAGGGGAAATCACTCTCGGTGCGGCAAGGTAGACAAATCTTCACTCAAAAAGTCGTCTGCTGTTTTGCGATTTGGCATGCTGACTGTAGTATCTTACATAAGTAGAAGTGAACGCGCTGGGCTGTTATTATGTTTGTGCAGAGTGGTGGGGCGTACTGAACACCAAAACGTATACATGTACACATTTCAAGAATCATACGACTGGTGTAATAAATCCTTTGAACGATTTCTTTCTGACAGTACAGTGCATGTATGTGAGTAGGGGTATTGCAAACCACACATTTTCGAACAAAACATAAACACCCTCTCATACACACATGCACACCCACATAACAAAAAAAAATGTGACAAGAAACAAAAAAAATTGAGAACTTCATCCTTTACTTGCTAAGAAAAAAGGTTACAGAGCTTTGACCAGCAGCAAAGGCAAATACAGTCAGGTACCATGCTGATGCAAGTCATCTTTACTTGTGTTACACAAACTCTCTCCTCACACACACACACACACACACACACACACACACACATACACACACACACACACACACACACACACACATCCCCAACAAGTACAATTCTAAATTTGCACTCTCTCTCACTCTCTTTTGGGGCACATTTCAAGTTCACAAAAACCCTACAAAACTGTCACATTCACTTGATCATGTAACCTGACTGGGCACACATTCTGCATCCATGCCAACCTCATTTCCACGCAGCTGACTGCCATGACCAGTCTGTGCTTGACCTGAATCCCCACTCCCTATATCAACAGAGCCACCGTCACCGTCTTCCTTTCCAGCACCGCTGAGCTCCGACTCCATCGACTCTCCACCCACTGACTGGCCCGCAACACGTTTCCCTCCCTCCCCACCACCTCTATGATCAACACTGTCTGACTCCATGGCTTGCTCACGTCCATGGCCGCTTCTTCTCCCCTGGCGACCCCTTCGACCTTGGCCTCGTTTCCTCTCTTCGTGCCTCTTCTCCCTGTCCTCACTGACGTTCTTCATGTGGCTGGCATAGTTGGTGTAGGTGGCGGGCTGATGACTCATGAGTTAGCTGCCTTTCCGGAACGGTCACACCAAGAATCTCGGGCAGCATGTATGGCTTGAGCCAAACGACAAGAGGTGTGGAGCCGATCATGTAGTGCGTGCGCTTGTGGAAAACAGCAGCCCATCAATCTGCGCAAAAAAAATAAGATGGAGGGAGCACTATGGTTTACAAAAACCTTCCCACCATGGGAATGCTCTCAAGTTATGCCTGGTCTGCCATGGCACCACTGACGCGGTTTCCTATCTCTAAAAACGTGGGAAGAAAATAAGGCAGATTGTAAATATCTGATATTTATTCATTAAACTGTTTTGGGTGTTTTTGTCAGAGGACAATTAAACTGCCAATACATATACGTGATCAAATGAGTTGCAACACGTTTGAAAGTCTGGAAAATGCAATAATAAAATAATAAAACCCAAAACCACTACTGAAGAAAGGTACAATTACAAACTAATCAATGCCACTCTTTGTGAAAACCTTGTTAAACATACAGCCCATGGAAAGAATTTGCAAACATGTAAAATCTTTATGCAAAACTAATAGGAAATACATCAATATGCTGATAATTTTCACCACAGCTGTGTGTACAAGATTTTGACTATGGCTGCTGTGAAAAAAAAATCAAACCTCAAAATTTGCCGAGGCAACTGCAGATGCGATGGACTCTGGCGTGCAGGGAAAACTTGGAAGAGGGACGAACTTCAGCTGAAGTAAAAGAAGTCACATGACTACTCAGTTCTCTTCATCTGCTCGCAAGAAGAGCATCATGGCACGAGTGCTGTTGATTCTTGTGTTCTGTGCATTAGCACAAGGCAGTACTGTTTTACGGTTTCGTAATGCGTACGCCCAATCGCAGTCGGACATTGCACGGCTGAAAACTACTGCTGATCGTATCATAAACCTAGCTGTTCATGGTAAAGCACAGAATCAAACGTACAACAGATTGGCAGAATTTGTTGACAAGTTTGGCAGTCGACTCGCAGGGTCCCAGAATCTTGAGAATGCCATCGACTACATGGTGGATGTATTGCAAAAGGATGGACTTGACAACGTCCACACAGAGCCTGTGACGATCCCTCACTGGGTTCGTGGGAACGAATCAGCGGAGCTGATACAACCACGGCAACACCCTCTGGCAATTCTGGGGCTTGGTTACAGTGTTGGAACACCACCGGAAGGCATCACTGCAGAAGTTCTGGTCGTACGAAGTTTCAAGGAACTGCAGGCTCGTGCCACTGAAGCTAGAGGGAAAATCGTAGTGTATAATGAAGATTTTGTCTCCTATGGGACCACAGTTCAGTATCGTAGCTTGGGTGCTGCAGAAGGGGCAAAAGTGGGTGCTGTGGCCACACTCATCCGAAGTGTGACACCGTTCTCTTTATACAGTCCACACACAGGCATGCAGGACTACCAAGATGGTGTGCAAAAGATTCCTACGGCCTGAGTCACGATTGAAGATGCTGAAATGCTTCAACGGATGTCAGACCGAGGAGAGAAGATTGTCATCAAACTGACCATGGGAGCAAAAAATCTGCCACCTGTTCAGTCTCGCAACACAGTGGCCGAAATCACTGGGTCCAAATATCCTGACGAAGTTGTGCTGGTCAGTGGTCACCTTGACAGCTGGGATGTCGGCCAGGGGGCAATGGACGATGGCGGAGGAGCATTCATCTCTTGGCAAGCTCTTTCACTGATACACCAGCTTGGTCTGCGGCCAAAACGGACCCTTAGAGTCGTTCTGTGGACCACAGAGGAATTTGGACTTATCGGTGGGCAGAGCTACTGGGAGAGGCATAAGGCTGATATTGCTAATT
Source organism: Batillaria attramentaria (assembly GCA_018292915.2). NCBI lineage: Eukaryota > Metazoa > Mollusca > Gastropoda > Batillariidae > Batillaria > Batillaria attramentaria. The sequence continues at coordinate 92,865 of JACVVK020000259.1, forward strand.
ATGACCTCGTCATGGAGTCAGACATTGGCACCTTCACACCTCAGGGCATCGCATTTTCTGGGAACGCAGAAGCCACCAAGATCATGGAGAATCTTGTCAGTACTCTCTTGGTCAGCATCAATGCCTCCAGGCTGGTGTCCCCTGCTGATGTATCTGACATTGGGTGGTGGATCGAGAATGGTGTGCCAGGTGGAAGCTTGCTGAATGACAATAAGGATTACTTTTTCTATCACCATTCCAATGCTGATACAATGACTGTAGAGGATTCACACACCCTGGACTTGTGCTCTGCTGTCTGGGCTGTAGTGGCCTATGCTGTGGCTGATCTGGAGGACATGTTGCCTCGTTGATGTAGGCATTTTGGTTGTCATTTTTGAAGACAGTGACCAGATCAAGTGTCATCAAAATGAACTTTTGAGAGGGAGTTTACGCACACTAATCCCTTCTGATGAAACGATCTACTACTCACCACTGTACTTTTCCTCGCATGGACATCAGACAAACATTTCTATGATGTACACTTTTGCCAGTCGACGCATTTCCCGAAGGACCATGATAGTTGCCGCTGTCGCCGAGAGTAATGGAGTTCAGGTTTACCCGTGATTCATCTTTTATTTGCCGGTCTAAACCGATTGGTATGACAGGTCTCTTCGAAGTGAAAGTCGGTACTGTGATATTCAAGACTACTCAAGCGCGTTTGTTACGACAGATACTGCCACATAATCGTGAAATACCTACGTTATCTGCCGAGGTCAACACAGGGGAGATCACTCTCGGTGCGGCAAGGTAGACAAATCTTCACTCAAAAAGTCGTCTGCTGTTTTGCGATTTGGCATGCTGACTGTAGTATCTTACATAAGTAGAAGTGAACGCGCTGGGCTGTTATTATTATGTTTGTGCAGAGTGGTGGGGCGTACTGAACACCAAAACGTATGTACACATTTCAAGAATCATACAACTGGTGTAATAAATCCTTTGAACGATTTCTTTCTGACAGTACAGTGCATGTATGGGGTATTGCAAACCACACATTTTCGAACAAAACATAAACACCCTCTCATACACACATGCACACCCACATAACAAAAAAAATAATGTGACAAGAAACAAAAAAAATTGAGAACTTCATCCTTTACTTGCTAAGAAAAAAGGTTACACAGCTTTGACCAGCAGCAAAGGCAAAATACAGTCAGGTACCACGCTGATGTAAGTCATCTTTACTTGTGTTACACAAACTCTCTCCTCACACACACACACACACACACACATCCCCAAAAAGTACAATTCTAAATTTGCACTCTCTCTCTCTCTTTTGGGGCACATTTCAAGTTCACAAAAACCCTACAAAACTGTCACATTCACTTGATCATGTAACCTGACTGGGCACACATTCTGCATCCATGCCAACCTCATTTCCACGCAGCTGACTGCCATGACCAGTCTGTGCTTGACCTGAATCCCCACTCCCTATATCAACAGAGCCACCGTCACCGTCTTCCTTTCCAGCACCGCTGAGCTCCGACTCCATCGACTCTCCACCCACTGACTGGCCCGCAACACGTTTCCCTCCCTCCCCACCACCTCTATGATCAACACTGTCTGACTCCATGGCTTGCTCACGTCCATGGCCGCTTCTTCTCCCCTGGCGACCCCTTCGACCTTGGCCTCGTTTCCTCTCTTCGTGCCTCTTCTCCCTGTCCTCACTGACCTTCTTCATGTGGTTGGCATAGTTGGTGTAGGTGGCGGGCTGATGAGTTAGCTGCCTTTCCGGAACGGTCACACCAAGAATCTCGGGCAGCATGTATGGCTTGAGCCAAACGACAAGAGGTGTGGAGCCGATCATGTAGTGCGTGCGCTTGTGGAAAAACAGCAGCCCATCAATCTGCGCAAAAAAAAATAAGATGGAGGGAGCACTATGGTTTACAAAAACCTTCCCACCATGGGAATGCTCTCAAGTTATGCCTGGTCTGCCATGGCACCACTGACGCGGTTTCCTATCTCTAAAAACTGTGGGAAGAAAATAAGGCAGATTGTAAATATCTGATATTTATTCATTAAACTGTTTTGGGTGTTTTTGTCAGAGGACAATTAAACTGCCAATACATATACGTGATCAAATGAGTTGCAACACGTTTGAAAGTCTGGAAAATGCAATAATAAAATAATAAAACCCAAAACCACTACTGAAGAAAGGTACAATTACAAACTAATCAATGCCACTCTTTGTGAAAACCTTGTTAAACATACAGCCCATGGAAAGAATTTGCAAACATGTAAAATCTTTATGCAAAACTAATAGGAAATACACCAATATGCTGATAATTTTCACCACAGCTGTGTGTACAAGATTTTGACTATGGCTGCTGTGAAAAAAAAAAATCAAACCTCAAAATTTGCCGAGGCAACTGCAGATGCGATGGACTCTGGCGTGCAGGGAAAACTTGGAAGAGGGACGAACTTCAGCTGAAGTAAAAGAAAGAACAAAGCTGAAAACTCGTGGAAATTCCCATACTTCTTTTTTTTTTCTTTCTTTTTTTTTTACTGCCCCAACTCTTTGCCAGTTCCAGTGGTGCTCCTCCTAGGTAATGGGTGGAATCCACAGAGGGCTCGGAAGCTGGGGCATTTAAAAAAAAAATATATTATGCATGATGATGGAGATGAGGATGATGGTAAGATGCTGTTATGGAGGTCCGTGCGGTTTGGGACTGCGGGACAGGGCCGCATTCCACGCAAAAATATGACTTGTATTTCCGTCACATAATCCGAGAAATGTGAGACACATAGCCAGGAATAGCAGAAGAAGACATAAATTGGTCATGTTGAGAATGTGCAGTCTTGTTGATAACACGGGAAGCTCTGAGAGAGAGAGAGAGAGAGAGAGAGAGAGAGAGAGAGAGAGAGAGCTATTTACAGGATTTATATTTGAAATCTCCATCAACTCTGGTCTCTCCTGCCACTTCTCATTCATCCAGTAGAACCGAAATTCTGTCTGAAACAAAGGAGTAAAACAAAAACACGCAACTGATCACACTTCTGAAGGCTTGGCTAAACACACCTGATGACCTACACCCTGCCAAATGCACATGATGCTCCTGGTGGCTTGTTTGTGTGAGAGCATTACTATTACTATTAATTAGTCCCCTTTACCTATATGCCACGCTAATGCTGAGTTGTACATCAAAATATCTAGTTCAGCATCTGTAATGTTTCAGCTAAAAGCTTTTTCATCTGCCTGTGTTTGGGATAGAACAAAACTCAGATGGGGATCATGATTATGATGGAACCTTTTCATTACTTTAACTTGTATAAAGATTTCTTCTTAAAGTGTTGAAGTTTGAACTGGGGCTGCTTATTTTGTACATTTGCACTGCACATTATTAATTTGTTTGTTTTAAAATAGGGACGTTCATCTCAACGTTTACCTCACTCTCATAGATCTGATGCCCATTCCAACACATCAAGTCCAGAACGAAGTAAGTCTTGTCAACTTCACTATACAAGCAGTCGAGAACGCAGTAGCCTGCAATCAGAGGCGCGCGCGCACGTACACACACACACTGACTTTCAAAATGAAGAATGTTAATATTAACAGGTCATTATGTTTGGCTTGTTCAAACAAGAGCTGTCTACACCTGGGTGTGCAAAGGCCTTCTGTTATCAGCACCACATTACAGAAGAAACGACACTTAGTGACACATACTTTGCAAATGAAAGCCGCTTTTATGCGCCAAGTGTAAGCAAAACAATGCTATGTCACATCGTCCTATACACAGACACCAACCTCTTTCTGTGTGGTGTCACTAGTGTAAGCACCACACATTACAGAATAAACAACACATACACTTTGCAAATGAATGCGCTAAGTCAGTAAGCGTAGGCAAACCACTGCCACGTCCTCTAGATACCAACCTCTTTCTGTCTGCTGCCTACGGTTGCCGCCTGGAAGGTGAGAAGGGAAGCTGTTTAGGAAGTAACCACTCCTGGAGTACGCTCTTGTGGAGTTCTGAAAGGAAACACTCACGTCTGTCATCCCCAAAACCACAATATACGCAGTATGTTTATAATTTATATGTCCACACATCTGACATAGCCAAAAATTTCACACTCCCATATATATAAACATGTTGAATGTATGAGGACAATGTGGCTCAGCTAAGAATATTATAGCACATGGATATTTCAACATGAACAAACTTTATGGAAATGCATCAACAACCTGACACCTTTCATTTTTCGATACACTATCTCAGTAAGGAAGCAGTGCTCTGTTTGTTTGTTGTTGTTTTGTTTTTTTTACCATGACAGCAGGTACATGTATCACCTTTACAACAACAAAATGAAACAACTAAATAACAACAAAATATTCATACTCGTTCTTATTCCATCACAATTCATTTTAGGTTTATTAGAAATCAAGGGGATAGAATTACTGGACTTACTCCATTTGTCACGACCAAATTCCGTTTGCCGAAAGGACACAGTACCATCACCCATTCGTCTGCAAAATCCGTGGGTACCTCCACCAGCCACTCAGACAGCATCAGCTACAAGAAGAACAGGGGAAGAAAACAAAAAGGTTCGGCTACATGACAGCCAGTCAGCATGTTGCCATACTCGGTTGCTTGCTGGCGGGCAGTGGTTTTGCCACACACGCAGCCTATGGCATTGCAAGGTTTGGGCAGTGATTAGTCAATTGGCTGTACGGGCTGCCTGCGGCTAGCTGGCTGCCAGGAAAAATAGGACGGCTTTCTACTGCCGCGCTGGCACCGGCAAGGAGGATATGCCAGCTGGCCGCCAGCGATTTAACCTTCGGATGACGTCGTGGGTAAAAAGTTGCACACACATTGCTTTAGATGAACGTATCTCGGTCAATATTTATGTCACACCTTTGAAATTTCATGACTTTGTCAATGAATGGTTTGACTATGTTCATGCCAAAAATTGTGTTGTTTAACTTGTAATTAGCAGAGTAATTAAAGAATAAGTTGTGAATTGCCTATATAAAAACCATGGGTAATTTGTTTCCCACGATGTAGGACTAGGAATAAGTTGAAATTTACCTTTCTAAAAACCATGGGTAATTTGTTTCCCACGATGTAGGACTAGGAATAAGCTGCAATCTGCCTATATAAAAACCATTGGTAATTTGTTTCCCACGACGTAGGACTAGGAATAAGTCGAAAATTACCTATTTAAAAACCATGGGTAAGTTGTTTCACACGATGTAGGACTAAGAAGTTTTTTAGCGACGTAGCCGGAAGGTTAATTAGGGTTTCCAGCCCTGCAAGTGTCAATCCTGGCAACGTGTAGCAGCGGCCCTAAGACACAGTTTTGAGACTGATAGTGATACAGAGACAGTGATACTGGAGACATGCTTATCATTACTGGACAGAAGTGTGAGGAAAATATTAAGGTAAATAATTCATAAGTAATTCATAAGTTATTATGAGAGTTGCACCTGGTCTTTGTAGTAGCGGCCGGGTTTGTTTATCTTGACCTCAACGTCCATTCCCTCCTCTGTCTCTGCCTTTTCTTCATCCTTTTCTTCATCCTTCCAGTCACCCTCAGTCAGCTTTCGCACATGGTTCTGGTAGTCAAAACGGTTTCTGAACAAGACATTGACAACATACGATGATAAATAAACAAAAACACCCAACCAAAACAACAACAACCAAAGAGCCCAACAACGATGAACAACCACATACATGATGTCAAACAACAAAACAAAAACACAGTGTCTCCATTTACATGACGGTAGATTCGCACGCTACACAAGCTCTTCGTAAGAGGGAGTACCTGCTGATCATTGGAGGCCACCTGGGGCAAAAAGTTCGCCCACCCATATCCGTGACCGACACCCCCTATCCCTCCCCTCCCCTTCCTCGGACAAGACACGGACTTGGCCACTACTTCTCTAGCAGTTCTTTGATCATGGGATCAGGAACAATCGATGCTGAAAATCAGAAAAAGGAGGGCCATTCCCTCTCCCACCCATAGCCCCCTAATTCTACTGGACAGCAGTATGTCAGTTTCGTTCACGCTTGGAGATTACCTAAACTGCAACTAACCAGTTGAAACTGACGTAGGGCATGAGACAGGCAGAGCTAGTCTGGAGTAAGCTTACTGGTCAGGGAAACCACATACTTTTTCTGGATTTCTAGTAAACGCTGTCGTCGGCTATTCTGATCTTGCTTGGATGACTTGCTCTTGAACTGCGAAAATCGAGGATGCGGAGCCGATGTTTTATTGGGATCATTGCTGATCTCAAAACTCGCAGCCAATGCAGCAGTCAGGTCATCCATTCTAAACGTTTAGAACTCGACCGTCAATACAGTGCCTTTTTCCAATGATGTCTTCGTCAGTGTTACTAGATAACCTAACAAATACGATCGAGATACCCAAAATGTCATGCACAATGTTTAAAATCCCGATTCACGGATATAAATATCACGTTGTTGCTTGCAGAGACACAAAATGAAACTTGAGAGCAGCGTTCGCGAGTTACCGGAGCGCCATGTTGATAACTCTGCAGCAAATGGTAATTTTCCTCCTCCCGAGTCCTCCAAAGCTCCAAATTAAAATTTGTGATCAATGAAACATTGGTTATTTGTTAAAGACGAAAGAAACTGTACTTGACTCAGAGATTTATTTCGTATTTGCAAGATTCTATGCTGTTTAGTTCCGCGGGGAATGTCACATGACTACTCAATTCTGTTCGTCTGCTCGCAAGAAGAGCATCATGGCACGAGTGCTGTTGATTCTTGTGTTCTTTGCATTAGCACAAGGCAGTACTGTTTTGCGGTTTCGTAATGCGTACGCCCGATCGCAGTCGGACATTGCACGGCTGAAAACTACTGCTGATCGTATCATAAACCTAGCTGTTCATGGTAAAGCACAGAATCAAACGTACAACAGATTGGCAGAATTTGTTGACAAGTTCGGCAGTCGACTCGCAGGGTCCCAGAATCTTGAGAATGCCATCGACTACATGGTGGATGTATTGCAAAAGGATGGACTTGACAACGTCCACACAGAGCCTGTGACGATCCCTCACTGGGTTCGTGGGAACGAATCAGCGGAGCTGATACAACCACGGCAACACCCTCTGGCAATTCTGGGGCTCGGTTACAGTGTTGGAACACCACCGGAAGGCATCACTGCAGAAGTTCTGGTCGTACGAAGTTTCAAGGAACTGCAGGCTCGTGCCACTGAAGCTAGAGGGAAAATCGTAGTGTATAATGAAGATTTTGTCTCCTATGGGACCACAGTTCAGTATCGTAGCTTGGGTGCTGCAGAAGGGGCAAAAGTGGGTGCTGTGGCCACACTCATCCGAAGTGTGACACCGTTCTCTTTATACAGTCCACACACAGGCATGCAGGACTACCAAGATGGTGTGCAAAAGATTCCTACGGCCTGCATCACGATTGAAGATGCTGAAATGCTTCAACGAATGTCAGACCGAGGAGAGAAGATTGTCATCAAACTGACCATGGGAGCAAAAAATCTGCCACCTGTTCAGTCTCGCAACACAGTGGCCGAAATCACTGGGTCCAAATATCCTGACGAAGTTGTGCTGGTCAGTGGTCACCTTGACAGCTGGGATGTCGGCCAGGGGGCAATGGACGATGGCGGAGGAGCATTCATCTCTTGGCAAGCTCTTTCACTGATACACCAGCTTGGTCTGCGGCCAAAACGGACCCTGAGAGTCATTCTGTGGACCGCAGAGGAATTTGGACTTATCGGTGGGCAGAGCTACTGGGAGAGGCATAAGGCTGATATTGCTAATTATGACCTCGTCATGGAGTCAGACATTGGCACCTTCACACCTCAGGGCATCGCATTTTCTGGGAACGCAGAAGCCACCAAGATCATGGAGAATCTTGTCAGTACTCTCTTGGTCAGCATCAATGCCTCCAGGCTGGTGTCCCCTGCTGATGTATCTGACATTGGGTGGTGGATCGAGAATGGTGTGCCAGGTGGAAGCTTGCTGAATGACAATAAGGATTACTTTTTCTATCACCATTCCAATGCTGATACAATGACTGTAGAGGATTCACACACCCTGGACTTGTGCTCTGCTGTCTGGGCTGTAGTGGCCTATGCTGTGGCTGATCTGGAGGACATGTTGCCTCGTTGATGTAGGCATTTTGGTTGTCAATTTTGAAGACAGTGACCAGATCAAGTGTCATCAAAATGAACTTTAACTGTATGCTTGAACCTTTAGAAATAATTGTCTTTGTAAACTTTAAAACACTCTGGGTATTTTGAGCTAAACTTGGATGGATGTATATATACACTAATGAAGTAATCCTTCATCGTACATTGCCTAAAAACTTGCCCGCTCTACATCTTGGGTGCAAATGTGACCATACTTAAAAGTAGAAAACTTGCGCTCCGTATGTTGTGGGACCATACTTTTAAAGAAGGAACCAAACTGAATTAAATCAAAACTGTATATACTCACACTAATGCGATGGTCTGTATGGGCCGGTTGTATAGAGAAAGTCAATACAATCCACAAACTTCACAAATTCAGAGTTTTTCACTTATTTTGCCAGGACTGATCTCATCATCGTAGCAGCTCGCGAACATTTGAATGAAAGTGTGGGTGCACTTGCACCAATGAAATACGGCGAAGGTTAATATTAATATTTAAACACATTGGTACTCTTACAACAAAAGCTACACTTTTTTTTCCATTCCAGGCTTTTATTTATTACAGAAATGTAATTTCCTAGGGTTTGCAGTGAAGTTGCGTACTATGTATGTCATTTTTTGCTTCTTATCTATCTCTGCATCCATGTTTGCTCTGCTAGCCTGTTTCATAATCAGTTGACAATAACTGGAGCACAGTAGGCAGGTCACATGACCAGGAAAGCACTAGACCAATGCTGACACAGCTAACATTGTTTATAGACAGCATTATCAGTAGCACGATCTCCCAACTTGTCAGTACTTGTGTATGGTTCTCGGTGTTAATAATGTGCTGAGTTCACCCACAGACATCCATGCCTCTTGATGAATTATATACTGTAAGAATTTTTCCATTGATGTTATTGCATCCATTCCACAAAACGCTTTTCATCAATTGAATTGTACATCGAAAAATATGTGCGTGTTTGATTGTTGGATAATTGCATTTTTATAGAATTGGGTGGGTTTTTTTTGGTTGTTGTTGTTTTTCTTTTGGTTTAGGACAGTGTAATGCAATCCATTCATCACGAATTAGTTTTGGCATCATTTGGTTTACACTGCACTGCGGTATAAGTCATGTTTGACTCAAAGTTGTAAGTGCACTTTTCGCTCAGGAAGTAGATCCGAAAGAAGGTCAAGCCTTTTGATTGTCCTCTAAGGGTCTAGCCAGATGTTCTTATTCTAATCAGAAGCATCTTGTGCTGATAGTATTCCTGATTGCACATATCACAGGACCAGTTCACAATGTCGTCAGTGTTTGGGTGGTTGTGTGCACGGTAGGGGACAGTTTTCTGCAGCTGCATGAGGATTTTGTTAGTTACGGACCATTACGTTCAACATATCCACTGTAAGAGCTTGGCACAGCCAAGATGCCAACATGCCCAAATTGATCCCCACCACCGCCATGGATTTTTAACAATGTACCATAAGTGCGTGCTGCAATGCAGTCCCTCTATGCAAATGTCCGTGTGAAAATGTATATATCGTAAACAGACTTGTTTTAATATTTGTGGCCAAGAAATCCAGAAAATACAGCTGATATTTTGCTCTGTATGTTTTTTTTATTATTTAAAAAAAGAAAGAAAAAAAAGCAAGAAGAAGTGCAAGAAGTTCCTAACACACAGACATACAGCCATTCTCTCTCTGTCTCTCCCTCGTGCTCTACAAAACGCAGTTAAAAACACACACAAAAACAAAAAAACACAGAACATTCTAAACAGTCTAGCACTGCATAAATCTTCACTCAGATCTATAATGCTGTAGCAGCCAGGAATTAACACACCGGTATTTAGGAAGGGACAGATCTTTCCTGAATTACATGTATTGCTTATATATATGATATATGATATGTGTCGCTAAAATATACATGTACCTGTAGCAACGTATGAAATCCCCTCCCCCCCCCCCAAAAAAAAAAAAAAAAAAAAAACCCCAAAAAAACAAACACACACCAACCCCCCCCCCCCCCCAAAAAAAAAACAAAAACAAAAAAAAAAACACACACACAAAAAACCCCAAACAAAACAAAACAAAACAAAAAAACAAACACAAAACATAAAGAGAAACAACCACCACGAAGAAGAAAAAAATGGAGCCAACCACACAACAGACAAACAAGCAGTAGGAATCACTAAAACAAAACACAACAACAAATGCATAAAAAAATTACACACACACACACAAAACACACACACAAAACACAACAACAAAATGAAAAAGGACAAAAACTGGTATAAATAACTGGTATTCATAAATAACAATAAAGTAAATAAACAACAACAAGTTGTATAACTCTCCCTGTGCACCATGGGAGCAAAACCACCCATACTTTTAAAGAAGGAAAAACCACGGATAACCTTCCCGGTATACGCTGTGGGTGCAAAACCACCCATACTAATTACTTAGGAATTTTGAGGGTAAATTTTATTTTATTCTTTTGCTGCCCCAACTCTTTTTGCCAGCTCCAGGGGTGTACCTCACAGGTCATGGTTGGAATCCACGGACGGCTCGAAAGCTGGGGCAATTTGTATTATGCGTGTGGATGGAGATGAGGATGATGGTAAGATGATGCCATCGAGGTCCGTGTGGTTTGGGACTGCGGGTCACCAGGCCTGGGAACTACGGCAGCTGTGGTGCCGGCCGTGTAATCATCCACGTCATAAGACGTATCATATGCCAAGGGAAGCACCCCCAAAGTCGCACGCGTGAAGTGGGTGAATCTCGGCTGTGTGGCAACAGCCTCCCCATTGGGCCAATAGCACACCCGGTCTGGGTAGGAGCCGACCTAGGTAGGAAAAATCCCGCTTGGTTTGAGGGTAAATTTGGGTAAACAGGTGTAACCGTAAAGCAAACACACAAGAAAGATAGAAACTAACAGAAATATCAACACATGTCTGGGTGACCACGGGCTGCTGGGATGATGGATTAGATCTGAGTCCTGGCAAAGTAAGTGATAAATGCATTATCTAATACAGTGCCAGAGATGGATTTACTCAAAAATGCCAATGAGACATTGTCTCCTTGACCAGTCATTTTTATGAGACACTTTCGTTTTCTATGAGACAGTCAAGTTCACCCGTATCACTCTGTCACATGTCTGTGCCGAGAACCTGTTCCTAAGTGCAGTGACGTTCAGGTTCTGAAAGCCTCATCACTAAAATTAGATTAGTGTAACAGACTCTATGACTGACACGGACAGCGCATCTCTGCTTCGCGTTGTCTGGTGCGCTTGTGATGTCATGTTCGTGGGACATATGACGCATTTTGCGAAATTTCTATGCGACATTTTATCAAAATATGAGACATAGTCGCACGGCGCGTGAGAAAATCGATCCCTGCAGTGCCTGTTTTCTGCTTCGATGCCTGCATCGGTGTTCCTTGATATCCTAGTGAATACGATCTAGATACTAAAAATGTCCTGCACAATGTTTATAAAATCCCTCTCGTTAGTGTGGGAGTAGGCAATTTTGACTTAATTCAGTTCCTTCTTTTAAAGTGTGGGTGAGTTTGCACATACAATGTACAGTGAGGGATAGCACATTGGATTCCTCTTTTAAAAGCACGGTGTGTTTTAACCCACATCGTACAGCATGAAAGTTTTCTTCTTTACAGTATTGGTGCATTTGCACCCACAATGTACTGCACACAAGTTTTTAGGCGAGGTACAGTGAAAGTTAAAAACATATTTATTTAATCTGCATGTAGTTCAGAACCCTCACAGCTGCCAACTTGTAAAACTGGCTCAGACTCCTCAATGTTTTTGTGTAAAGCTGGCTTGGACTCTTCCTGTAACTCCCGAAGTCTCTCAGCCGCCCTTTCACTTAGGTGTTGACAGCTTGTTAACAAATCTGAAATGACAAACCATACTTGTGCATCTAGTCCACTAACTAAAACTTCTCTTTAATTTTGTGCTTGGATATACATGTATATGCACCCGCACTAATATCAGCAACCATTACTGCTAAATAACACATCTTGTCAGATAAAATCTAGATAACAATGATGTACACAAATACAACTCAAGGCCTAAGAAATATGTCCTGGTGCATATCTGGTAACCTGTTACGTACAGTGTTTACGTGGTTGCCCAGAACACTTGGCACATACAGTGCAGAGCTAAAAGCCCTATAAAAACTGATGGTACAGGTGCACCACCACCTTATGGTGTGCCTAGTCCAAAGCCTCAAATTCAGCAAACCAGGGTCATATGTTACTTTTTTTTTATTTATTTTTTATTTAAATCTGCAAAATGTTTCCAAATCATGCTAGAAGACGACTTTAGATTTTTACCTTTGAGTTGTTCTTCTGCCTTGTTGACACCCTGAACCCCTGAACTTCTTGCACTGTTGGGTAGTCGCCAGAAGTCAGAAGGCTGTCTCTCAATGCTCACCAAGGGAATGTCAATATCTCTGTCCTCGCTAAAACCTGAAACCAAATTCACATCTCTTTGCAAAATACAGCAACAAATGCTAGTGGTCATTATTTTCAGATTACAATAACAAATAATTATTAAATTAATAGGAAGAAAAAAAAAAATAGTGTACTATACATGTAGTATAATCAAAATGTACACATGAAGTGTAGACTGTGGAATGTTGACTCAGTTTATAAAACAAGTGTTTTTGTTTTTCATGTCCACAGCATGCTGCAGGGATATTCCTAGCAATATCGAAAATAAAAGATGTACGAATCGGACGGCACAGTGACATGTACTAAGATGCTCTAGATGGTGTACTCACTTTCCAGCTCTTTATCCATTTCCTGGCAAATGTAGAACAGTTCACTCCCTTGCCCCCGAACTCTCTGCCCTAAAACGACAAGTCTTGTGTGTATGCATGATAGCGTTGGTGCACATAAAACTCGACACACTGTAAAGGCCGTTCTACACGTGACAAGCGGCAAGTTGCCGCCCTTCGACTTTCCCCCCACAAGTTTGTCTGCCGCAACGCCGCTGCTTCTACACGCGGAAACCTCCGCACCACAAGTCGGCTGATTGACCTTTCGTGTGACCCTTTCAACCCCATATTTGGAAGGGGCCTCGCGCGATTTCGCCCGGCCATGGTCGCGAGTGAATCCGAGTGAGACTCAGCTGAACATGTGAATGAAAGTTCGGAGGAGGAATTAACTTTTGCAGCAGCTGCAGTTATTTTGCTGCAGAACAGGAAGAAACAGCGCATCTGGGCGAGAAAGTGGGTCTTGCAGCGAGATTCGCTTGGCGCATACGGAGGTCATTGACGCCATTTTGGTTAATTTGGCCGCGTGACCACTACGCGGCGTGCGATTGGCCGTCCTGGCGGGGCTCCCTGGGTGCCTCGCTCGCACTTGCCAGGCGCAAGCCGAGAAAATAGAAAGCCGTTCTATCCGAAACTTGCCGCGGCAAGCCCTGGGCCGCAAGACTGTACAGCTTGCTTGTACATTTGCCGTCGACTTGCGGGGGCCGCAAACCCGCTTTTGCCGTGCAAACTTGCCACGTGTAGAACGGCCCTAATGTCACTATTGTCGATTACCTCATTTGTTCTGCAGAGCTGTGAAAATGAGTGAAAGTGTTTCAAAAGAGATGTGGTACTGCCTTTGTACTACAAGTATTCTGTTTACCTGACACTGTTCAACACAAAATTGAACACACACACACACACACACACACACACACACACACACACACACACACAAATGGAATATTTCAGTGCAAATCCTGCACATGATCATCATGTGATTGTGAGTGAATATTGGCACTCTGTGATTTTGAAATTATCCCAAGTCAACAGACGTATTCTGCACTTCTTCTAAGCCACACTTAAAACTGACCACGAGTTATGCCAAACTATGGAGACAACGACATGCTACACATGAACAAGTGGTACAGACAACCCCCAAAATGTGAACCTGATATGAATGTGCATGGAACTGGATAGAATCACACTGACCATCAAGAATGAGAAGGGAGGGAAGCATGCGAATGACGTCCTTGGCGTAGGAAGGGTGCATACAGGCAGGATTTGAAAGACCTTGTGCATCATTTTTCAGTCGGAGCTCTTTCAGGTGTTCAAGATTACGCAAACACTGCAGGCAGTCCACACTGAAAACATGCTTGTGTCATTATACTTCTGTGAGCAATGCCGTCATGCAACATTTATGATACCTTGAGGCAGGGAAGGGCCAGGGCAAATGTTCCGTATTTCTTATTTAAAAAAAACAAAACAAAACAAAACCCGACATAAAACCCTGACATACAAAATTAAAGCACAATAAGCTTGTATGCCCATTTTTGGAACACACATTAAGTGAATTTGAATTTCTTTCAAAGGCAAATTTTTTACTACAGCAAACCATGGGTGTCTTGAACAACGTAAGTGGTTTGCGTGCAATGATATGTCAACGATAAAATCTCAAGAAATACTTCATAACAAACCTGCCAATGAGGTTCCCTGCCAAGTTCAAACTGCGGAGGTTTTCTAGTGACTGCAGTCCATCTGAAACAAAATGTGAGTTAACAGACATAGCAATGAATGCAGTACGTGTAATACATGTACTATCTCTCAATTTCCTCCATTGTTCTCTCTCTCTCTCTCACACACACACACACACACACACATAAACAAAAACTAAAAAGCCATGTACGAACTCACCTATGCATGCACACACACACACACACACACACACACACACACACACACACACACACACACAGACAGAAAGTAGCAGACCAAAAGCCAAACTCACACTGCTGTAAACTATTTTGCAGACCAGCATGTACACTCACCAAGAGAAGAGATTCTGTTGGTGGACAGGTTGAGAGACTGTACAGAAGCAAGTCCAGCAAGTTTGTGCAATTTGGTGATGTCATTTTTGGACAAGTCCACTCTCTCCAAGCTTGTGCACTCACTAATGCAGCCCAGATCACTTATACCTGACCAGTAAAACACACACACACACACACACACACACACACACACACACACACAGACACACACACACACAGACACACACACACACATTTGACTGAGTCAAATGGACTATGTGTTTGTCAGGTTGAAACAATTATAGCAACTGAACCAGACACTGATATTGGAGACAGTTCCTCCATATGCAAAATTCATCATCGAAAAAGTGTGGTGTAAGCTGGAAAACTATGCTGATACCTGTCTGTCTCCCCCCCCCCCCTTCCCCCGGATTAAACAATACATACCTGCCTCATGGAGCATGAGTGTGTGGATACTTTCCAGGTCAAACTCCCCGCTGGTGATTTTCAGAAATGACTTCGTGATTTTGCCATCTGTAAGAAAAGATGGCGTTATTTAGCATGGTCACACAAGTTTCTGAACGAAATTAGACAGACAGACAGACCGACAGACACACACACACGCACACAGATACAGACAAATGAACTGTGTGTGTTGGAGGGGTGGTGGGGTGCTGAGTTAGACTGGCACTATTAATTTGTGTCATTCATTGTGTCTCCAGTTCTCAGTCACTCAGTCTTACATTCATTTACTTCAGAACTGTCATACCGCTACAGAAACAGCAGAATAATGGACGTCTTTCCTGATCTATACACGTACCTTCTACGGTCATCTTTCCGAGAACGTTACGCGAGCTCCTGGCACGTACACTCCGTGGAATGGCTTTGGAAAACTGGAAAGTGGGGTAGCGGCAAGGTAGTTTTCCGTTCGGTTCGAAGCCGGCAGCGGTCGTTTACTACCTTGTAACATGAAACGGATGAATCCCACACACAGCGTTGTTGACAACTGGTATGCGACTTCCGGGATTACCACTCAGAGTGAGTTCCCTTGGCCGGTGACCCATGATCGCACTCTCTGGGGCACAGAGTCTTTCAGTGGAAAGTACCTCTGTGCACAGTGGGGAAATGGCGCTCACTGCGCTACCGTGACGGGCCTAAATTGTCTCGGTGCTCTCAAACACAAGGTCGCGCACTATGTCATCCTTGACCAGCTTTGAACCCAGAGGGATCCTCAATGGCGCAAGTGATGGCAGGCTGTCTTAAGAGTGAAAGTAGGCGTGTTTCTGAATCAGAGAAATACATAACATGTCTCTGTCTGAATGGACAGATCTATTATTACATTCAGTCCTAGAGCACGGGTGTGTATGCTTTTGTAATCGTCTCTTATTCCACCACAAGGCAGGTACGTGATCGTCTGCACCGTGCAATAATACTTGCCTGCAGAGTGCAACACCTTGGCTAGACTCCAGAGTGCAGTCCCTTTTCGGCGGGGCGTGAAAATGTGACTGCTTACACCCAGCGCCATTTTAAAAAATGGCGAAATTTTTTTAGAAAAGCGAAGACTTGTGTGTCATATGAATCGATTTAAAACGAAGTCTTGAATATCCGACCACTTTTCGTTTGGGCAAAATCTTTGCCAGCGGACAATTATTGTTGCGCTTTGATGGCACTGTTTACGTGGTACACTGATCCAACAGGATGTGAGTAAACGGCAAGGGGGTTGCACTCTGACAGGCCAAGGTGCACTCTCTGGGGCACAGAGTCTTTCAGTGGAAAGTACCTCTGTGCACGTAGACTCCAGAGTGCAGCAGTCCCTTTTCGGCGGGGCGTGAAAATGTGACTGCTTACACCCAGCGCCATTTTTAAAAATGGCGATTTTTTTTGTTAGAAAAGCAGAGACTTATGTGTCATATGATTCGATCTGAAACGAAGTCTTGAATATCCGACCACTTTTCGTTTGGGCAAAATCTTTGCCAGCGGACAATTATTGTTGCGCTTTGATGGCACTGTTTACGTGGTACACTGATCCAACAGGATGTGAGTAAACGGCAAGGGGGTTGCACTCTGACAGGCAAGGGTGTTGCACTCTACAGGCAAGTATTATTGCACGGTGCAGACGATCACGTACCTGCCTTGTGGTGCAATAAGAGACGATTACAAAAGCATACACACCCGTGCTCTAGGACTGAATGTAATAATAGATCTGTCCATTCAGACAGAGACATGTTATGTATGTCTCTGATTCAGAAACACGCCTACTTTCACTCTGAAGACAGCCTGCCATCACTTGCGCCACTGAGGATCCCTCTGGGTTCAAAGCTGGTCAAGGATGACATAGTGCGCGACCTTGTGTTTGAGAGCACCGAGACAATTTAGGCCCGTCACGGTAGCGCAGTGAGCGCCATTTCCCCACTGTGCACAGAGGTACTTTCCACTGAAAGACTCTGTGCCCCAGAGAGTGCTGTGCACGGTGGGGAAATGGCGCTCACTGCGCTACCGTGACGGGCCTAAATTGTCTCGGTGCTCTCAAACACAAGGTCGCGCACTATGTCATCCTTGACCAGCTTTGAACCCAGAGGGATCCTCAGTGGCGCAAGTGATGGCAGGCTGTCTTCAGAGTGAAAGTAGGCGTGTTTCTGAATCAGAGACATACATAACATGTCTCTGTCTGAATGGACAGATCTATTATTACATTCAGTCCTAGAGCACGGGTGTGTATGCTTTTGTAATCGTCTCTTATTGCACCACAAGGCAGGTACGTGATCGTCTGCACCGTGCAATAATACTTGCCTGTAGAGTGCAACACCCTTGCCTGTCAGAGTGCAACCCCCTTGCCGTTTACTCACATCCTGTTGGATCAGTGTACCACGTAAACAGTGCCATCAAATCGCAACAATAATTGTCCGCTGGCAAAGATTTTGCCCAAACCAAAAGTGGTCGGATATTCGGCAAGACTTCGTTTCAAATCGATTCATATGACACACAAGTCTTCGCTTTTCTAAAAAAATTTCGCCATTTTTTAAAATGGCGCTGGGTGTAAGCAGTCACATTTTCACGCCCCGCCGAAAAGGGACTGCATTCTGGAGTCTACCATGATCGAGCACTGTTTCGGCACCCCGAACATTGTAGTTTCGATTTTGAGAGGCTGATCTGCCCCGATAGTTTGTATCAGACAAATCTTCGGCGGAAGCATAAGCGGTATCGCACACGTATGGTTGGCCAAACTGGTAAGAAGACTATTAACAAGGGTGGGTGCTTGGGGGTTTAACTACAGCCTGGTGCCGGCCCGACGTCCTCCGTTTCAGACGGTTTCCATCACATCAGTAATATACGGGTGATATCGGCAAAGACGGGGCAACGATGACAAAGCCAGCACAAATATCTGGCCCCAGCCGGGATACGAACTCACGACCCGAGCATTAGAAGTCCAACTGACGCTCTACCATTCGGCCACCCCGGCTTCCCTTCCGGCAGTCAAACCGGCATAGCCGCGGGCCGGGGTGGGTGGGTGCCGTGTCAGTTTGGGGGTTTACTGACGTCTTTTTCCACCATGCACAAAATTATGCCCCCTGTGATATCGGCAAAGACGGGGCGGCAACGATGATAAAACCACTGGCAGCACAAGTATTTGGCCTCAGCCGGCCGGGATACGACTGAACTCACGACCCGAGCATTAGAAGTCCGGCCCGACAATATGTAACAATGAGCCCATTCTAATAATAATAATCGCTGTTGAGCGGTACACGCCACCCGTGACCGGTTGTCAGCCTGGTTTAACATTCAGTCAAAACTGACGAACACACCATAGTACGGCACAGCCAGACTAACAACTGAAAATGAGGATGTACGAGTTATGCATCCTCCTGCCACCCCCCCCCCCCCCAATCCCCCGTCCGTCCCCGGTGGGGGACCGGAGGACCGGCGGGGGGGGGGTGGAGGGGAGGGGGATGGGGGGGGGGAATGGGGCGGAGGGGGGATGGGATGGGATGGGGGGGGGGGGGTAGTTCTTTTACACACACTCTGAAACCGGCAGCCACTGTGCACCTCAGTGTTGTGGTAGTCGACGTTGTCGGTGGTCCCGCCCGACGGCGTCGCGCGGTTTGCCTATGAGGGACCCGAGGAGGAGGGGGGGGGGGGGGTAGGTAGTTCTTTCACACACGCTCTCAAAACGGCAGCCACTGTGCACCTGTTGTGGTGGTCGACGTTGTCGGTGGTCCCGCCCGGTTACCGGCTCGAGGCTCCGCCGCGGCGGGTGGGTGTTTGGGAGTTTAACGTCCTTTTCCACCACGTAAGGGTGATATCAAAGACGGGGCAACGAGAAAAGACCAGCACAAATATTTGGCCCCAGCCGGGATTCGAACTCACGACCCGAGCATTGAGAGTCCAACTCTCTACCATTCGGCTATCCCGGCTCCCGGCCCCGCCCCGGCGGCGGCATTGCCCAGCAGTGATGTAATATTACAATGTTCAGCTGACACCCATCCTCCCTTCCTGTCCATACCCTATGACGACCGGATTTCAAGTTTGTCTCTCAACTACGCCCTTCATCCATTCCAGTGTTTTTTCAGTTACTGCCGGGCTGCTCACAGACGTATAGATGGGCTGCTCCTCATAAAACTAGAGGAGCAAAGCCTCCTTGGCTCACTTGTGAGATGGGTCAAGGTCATTCAAAAGAGTATGTCTGTAAAGTTCTTATCACTATCTATCCTGAAGTAATGTGTCTCTTGTGTTCACAGTTCCTAAGAAAACGGATAATGGCAATATAACAGTTTTCCCAGGACAGCTTGGATGACCTTGACCTTGGGTCAAGGTCATTCGAATGAGATCTGTAAGAGCTTATCAATGACTATCATTACGCCAAGTTTGATAGCTCTAGTTTTCTAGTTTCCTTGCAAATGGTAATGTAAAATTTCACAACAGACAGCTGTAATGACCTTGACCTTCAGTCAAGGTCATTCAAAAGGGTATGTCTGCATAGGTCTCATTTCTGTCTATCATTGTGCTTTGTTTGGTGCCTCTGCTGTTTGTTGTTTCCAAGAAAATGCTAACATTAAAGTTTCCGCAAAACGTCTTGAATGGCCTTGACCTTGACTCAAGGATATTGAATACAAGTATGCCAGTACAGGTTTTGTCAATGTCTATCACCATGCAAAGTTTGATGCCTCTTATACCCCTAGATTCTGAGAAAATGGCAATTTTAAATTTCCAATGAGACAGCTTTAATGACCTTGACCTTCAGTCAAGGTCATTCAAAATGGTATGTATTGGGAGGTCTTACTGCTGTCTATCAGCAAGCCAGGTTTGGTGTTTCTGCTGTTTATTGTTTCTGAGAAAATGCCAATGTTAAGGTTTTGGAAGCTTTTCTGCAAACAGCTTGTATGGCCTTGACCTTGACTCAAAGTCACTGAATACAGGTATGTCTGTAAAGGTGCTGTCAATATCTATAATCATGCAAAGTTTGATGTCTCTTGCTTTTCTGGATTCTGAGAAAATGCCAATGCAAAAGTTCCAAACGGACAGCTTTAGTGACCTTGACCTTGGGTCACGGTCAATCAATATGATATGTTTTAAAAGGTCTTATGGCTGTCTATCAGCAAACCAAGTTTGGTGCCTCTGCTTTTCATTGTTTCTGAGAAAATGCCAATGTTAAGGTCTTGGAAGGTTTTCCGCAAAACAGCTTGTTTGGCCTTGACCTTGATCAAAGTCACTGAATACAGGTATGTCAGTAAAGGTGTTGTCAATGTCTATCACCATGCAAAGTTTGATGTCTCTGGCTTTCCTAGATTCTGAGAAATTGCCAATGTAATATTTCCAAACAGACAGCTTTAGTGGCCTTGACCTTGGGTCAAGGTCAATCAATATGGTATGATTTTAAAGGTCTTATGGCTGTCTATCAGCGTGCCAAGTTTGGTGCCTCTGCTATTTGTAGATTCTGAGAAAATGCCAATGTTAAGGTTTACTGCGGACACACACACACACAGACAGACAGACAGACACACACACACACACACACACACACAGACAGACGACGGAGGGTTATTACATAGACTCACTTTGTTACACAAGTGAGCCAAAAACTGAACCTTTAAGGGCGGTAACTCGTGCTTGCAAGAAATGGCCACATACGCAGTTTCGTCCCATTACACGTCAACGTTTGCATAATAATTATTGCACTTTGTTCAATGATACTCTGTCTAACGGCGTTTTATGGAACCTTTTTTTCATCGTCTCTATCGTCATTTTTGCGCGCTAATGTTAACCTTTTCCCTAACGAATGAACACTTTAAACAGCAGCTCAGTTAAAACACACGCCGCGCGGTGAAACGTATGAAAATCGAAACAGAACTCACGTTAATCATAAGAAAACTCAACTTCATACAACACAAAATAGCCGTAAGCACATACCTTCGTCCGAGATTGTCTCTAGATGCAAAGTAGGGAGTTTGTCATCGCCGATTTTGCGGTTGTATTTGAGATGCAGAACTCAGTTTTAAGGCATTGCAGCAGCTGACCGATTTGCTTGATACTAGTACGTGTCTGTTGCTGGGATATCAACTCAGCCCGCAGCACAAGGGATGGTGAGTAATAAATGAAGTTTTGCTGTTGACTTGAAGACTTTGGCCTGTTTACCGGTGTTGTCTAGTCTGAGCTCTGGTAGTGCATGCATTTGATTAGTGGTGACAAGTTCAAGGATGTTGAAGACTGCGTTGTAATCTACTGAAAATCTTTTGTAAGAAGTTGATCCACATTCACTGCAGAATATTCTCACACACCATCACAATGCGGACGCAACAGCCGCCTTTCAGGTTGATGTACAGTGTCTTTTATTTCTAGCAACAAGAGCAGACAGAACACATACATGGACAGACGAACAAATGAAAGGGAAAGAAAAGCATCTAGTAGAAAGACATAAAATGGCTGTAAACACGTACCTTGGTCAAAGATTGCTCCAGATGCAACTGAAATACTGTAAGCGAATCCCACGGTTGTCTAGCCACCCAATGTATCACTGACCAATGAAAATCCACCCAGCACAGGCGCCACCCACTAACATCTTGTCGGCCCTAAATCAAAGCAGCGCGCCCCCAGTCGAATCGAAAACTTTTAATGATAATCCTCTGGTAAGCCGGAGGCAAGGAAAGTGTCAGCGCTTCCGATACAAAAAGCCCTCGTGACTGCGGGTTTGGTTAGCGCGTCACACGACCATCGCTATTGTTTGACCGCGTACTGTGTATCACACCTGTGGCGGTGCTCAACCAACGAAGGTGACGATGACATCACCGAGCATGCTGAAAGTTTGAGATAAGGGACAAAAGGTCTGTACTGGCTTATTAGTGGTCAGCCATCCAGTGAGACCACGGCCAGACACAACAACCTAAAGGAGGAGTTTAACAGTTGCAAGAGGAAAGAACTCCAACAGAGATGGCACGAGAAGACAGCATCACTCAGCATGGAAAAGGACACTGGGAAACTCTGGCGACTCACAAAGTCACTCAATGAGGACACCACGACCACTAACAGAACCACTGTCCTCAAGGAAGACGACACCCTCTACACAGGCAAAAAAGCTGCAAACCTCCTTGCTGACGTCTTTGAGATGGAGAGCACCATCAAAGTCCCACCGCAGAGGAAAAAGGAGGTTGCAACCCAGCTGCATGACAGGCTCAAAGAACAAACAACTCCGACCACCGCAATGACATCCGATCTCAGCCTGGCAGAACTAAATGATGCCATCAGAAGACTCAAGAGCAAGAAAGCCCCTGGCAAAGACGGAATCTGCAACGAGATGATCAAGCATCTTGGGCCAGCTGCCAGGAGGAAACTGCTTGAGCTGTTCAACCAGTCATGGAAAACTGGCATCTTCCCATCAGCATGGAAGGAGGCCACTATCATCCCCATAAGGAAAAAGGAAAAAGACCCAGCAAAGAAAACCAGCTACAGACCTATCAGCCTCCTCAGCTGCCTCGGCAAGACTCTTGAACGGATGATAAACAAGAGGCTAATGTGGCACCTGGAATCCAACAACCTGATCACCAAAGAACAGACTGCCTTCAGGAAGAACAGGAGTACTGAAGACCAGCTCGTCTACCTGGCACAGTCAATAGAGAACGCCTTCCAGGAGAAGAAGAAAGTGGTCGCCACCTTCATCGATCTGTCCAAGGCGTTCGACAAGGTGTGGAAAGACGGCCTTCTCCTGAAACTACTGACCGCCGGAATAGCTGGACGCATGTTCAACTGGATCAAGAGCTTCCTGTGCCACAGAACCGCAAGAGTCAAGCTGGACAGCAGCCTGAGCCACACAGTCAAGATCAGGGAAGGGGTCCCCCAGGGAGGGGTGATCTCTCCCACTCTCTTCGTTGTCTTCATCAATGACATTTCCAGTAGTCTGTCCAGACACATCTCCAGAGCCCTGCATGCTGACGACTTCGCAATGTGGAATGCCTCAGAGTCCACCTCCTCTGCCACAGTCAGAATGCAAGAGGCCCTCAACACCACCTCCAAATGGGCAACGGACTGGTGCGTCACCATCAACAGCCAGAAAACAGTAGCAACCTGCTTCTCTCTTTCTAACACCAAGGAGACTCTCAGACTGACCATCAACAATCAGCAGATTCCCCAGGAAGACACACCAACATACCTTGGAACCAAACTGGACAAGAAACTGACATGGAACCCCCACATCAGAGAGATGGAGAAAAGGGCCACAAAAAGACTCTCTCTCATGAAGAAACTGGCTGGCACTAAGTGGGGAGCAAACAGCAGCATCCTGAAGAGGGTGTACATAAAGGAATGTACGCCCTGTGATGGAGTATGGAGCAGCAGCGTGGGCCACCGCAGCAAAGAGCAACACCAGCAGGTTGGCCAAGGTGCAGAACGCAGGCATGCGAATCATCACAGGCGGGCTGAAAACAACACCCGTACACACCCTCGAAACAACTACAGGACTCCATTCTCTTGAGCTACGAAGGGAGGAGAAAGTGCTCACCCAGAGCGAAAAACTGAAAAGACTAGCCACCCACCCCGCCCACCAGCACCTCCAAGAACACACAAAGAACCGACTGAAAAGAGGCAGCTTCAACCACCTGGCCAAACAGCTGATGAGAACACACATGGACATCCTGCCATCCACTCCTGAAGAACAAGAGCCACTCCAAGCAGCTGAGGAATGGGACACCAACCTGGAAGGGGTGCTCCTTGTTACAGATGTTCCAGGAGTGACCAGCAAGGACGACCAGCCACAAGCCACGCTTAGATCCCTCTCACTAGAAATGCTGGATCGGGACTACAACATGTCAGTCTGGACACACACCTATACTGACGGGTCCGCAGACTCAGCAGTCAGGAATGGAGGAAGCGGGATTCTCATCCGCCACCCAGATGGCCGCACCACAACAAGCTCCATGCCTGCTGGACGACTATCCACAAACTTCAGGGCTGAAGTCAATGCTCTCCGAGAAGCTGCCAAGCTCATTGGTAGAGAATCCCCCCTGCCCACACACGTCGTCTTCCTAACTGACTGCAGATCCGTCATCCAAAGCCTGCAGTCACCCAGTGAGCAGCTGGAAAGAGACACACAGCACCTTCTAGCTGCCCTCTCACAACAGATGAAGGTTGCCGTACAGTGGATCCCTGCTCACTGTGGTCTCACAGGAAACGAAGAGGCAGACAGACTGGCCAAGTCTGGCAGCAGAAAAGAGCAACCCCAGCAGGCAGTCTCCTACACAGAAGCCAAGACTCTGGTAAAACATCAGTACAAGACAATCTGGACGGCGCAACACAATCCCCCATCTAACGACCTGATGCCACAGCTCCAGCGTTATGATCAGACCACCATCTTCAGACTACGAACTGGACACTGCAGACTGCGTGCGCACCTGTGCCGCCTTGGGCTGTCACACTCACCAGACTGTCCGTGCGGAACAGCCCCTCAAACCCCGGAACACATTCTGCAGTCCTGCCCCCTCTTCAAAGAAGCAAGGACACAACACTGGCCGAACGGAGCCACACTGGCAGAGAAACTCTGGGGCAGCAAAACAGACCTCTTGAAGACCACTGCTTATATAAAGACCATAAACCTAATCATCTGAGGCGGAGTCCAGAACAGGGAACGCAGAAGAAGAAGAAGAATTAGTGGTCAGCGCCTTGTTTTCATTTTTCTTCTAGAAGTTTCCATGAAACGGAACTTAGGTTGTCGACTGAAGCATTTTAATATGTACACCTATACTAATGTGTTATTCATTGAAACAGGCTTTACTTTGGGAGTGGCGGTGGAGGGGATGTGCTTGAACCATTACAATATGGCGAACTGCAACTATATCTTTCCTCCTCACGTGAAACCGGAGTTTAAACGTTCTTTTCCACCACATATTGCCAACCAGCAAGACCAGAATACACAATGTAGAGTTCTAACATCACGAACTCGGGTGACCTCGGAAACGCTATGGATAATTAAAAACTCAGAAAATCGGAGTTTAACGTCCTTTTCCACCGCGTATCTTCAAACGGGACAGGGGGAGGAGGGGGGGGGGGGCGAGTGGGAGGGGTGAAATCATAAAGGAATATTTTTATCCCTAATCCTCCTTCCGCGAAGCCGGAGTTAAACGTTCTTTTCCATTACTGGCATATTGCCAAACAGGGTAACCAGAACACACAATTTACACTTCTCACATCACGATCAAAATTGGTGGTTGTACTCAAGGGGACCCCGGAAACATGGCGAGGGAAAAATGTCGGAAAATCGGAGCTTAACGTCCTTTTCCACCACGTATCGCCAAACACGCCTAGAGAGAGAGAGAGAGAGAGAGAGAGAGAGCAGTCACCAAACCACTGAAAAAGTGCATGTCTGTGAACACAATTTTAAAGTTTATACTGCAAGTTCATGAAAACCGTTTGTGCTAATGAAGCGAGAGCGACTATGTCTTTCCTCCTTCCGTGAAACCGGGGTTTAACGTTCTTTTCCACCATGACATATCGCCAAACAGGGAGACCAGAAAACACAATTTACAGTTCTAAACATCACGATCAAAATTGGTGGCTGTACTCAGGGGAAACCAGGAAACAGTATGGAGGGAAAAGATCCCTGAAAATCGGAGTTTAACGTCCTCACCCCCCCCCCCCAACTCTCTCTCTCTCTCTCTGTTTAACCGCTGTAGTACTAAAAGAATGTTCTAGACTAGCACTGCACTTATTGCCTTATTCCCAGTTTGTATTCGCTTCCTCTTTGTCCAGCATTATATCTTTGGTTTAAACTGATTTATTTTGTTGCACTGGTGGAAGTACAGAAACACGGTTTGAGCATAAACAAGACGTACTTATGACATGCTCAATAAAAATTCTATTAAAGCAACCTTTGCAACGGCGGTTCACGAATTATGAGAGAGAGAGAGAGAGAGGGGGGGGGGGGTGGGTCTCAGTTTGTCTGTGAGCATTTTCATTATACCTTTAATGTATTGATGATTCAAAAAATTATCAGCTATGAGTGAGAGCCGAAGACGTAAAGGAGGCGGGGCAGGCAGCACAATGTACAGTTCTCACAGTCACGATCAAAATTTGTGGATGTACTCAAGGGGACCCGGGAAAGATGGCGGGGGAAAGAAATGTCGGAAAATCGGAGTTTAACTGATGTCCTTTTCCGCCACGGATCGCCAAACACGGAGAGAGAGAGAGAGAGAGAGAGAGAGAGAGAGAGAGAGAGAGCAGTCGCCGAACCATTGAAAAATTGCATGTCTGTGAACAGGATTTTAAAGTTTAAACTGCAAGTTCATGAAAACCATTTGCGCTAATGAAGCGAGACATAAGCTTGCCCCCCCCCCCCCCTCCCTCCTCCTGTCTCTCTGAGTATTGACTATTTATTTTGGGGTTGTTGTTGTTGCTGCTGTTGTTGTAGTAGTTGTAGTCAGTTTTATGCCATTTCGCGAGGAAAAACGAAAACCATGTTGGGCATTCAGGACTGACAACTCCCCCCCCCACCCCCGATACACACACCAAGTGACCCCGCCCCTTCACCCCCCCCCCCCCCCCTCTTTCGCGGGAAAACTCGTGCCTGAGACTGAAAGTGACGCTTAGCACCACCACCACCACCACCACCACCACCACCACCATCATCATCATCATCATGAACCTGAACTGCCAGTCAGCTGTGCGTACACTGCGAGTGACACATAGAATAAGCGAACTTTTCATCGGTGGGACTCCGTGGCACAACGGTAGCGCGTCTGACTCCAGATCAGAAGGTTGCGTGTTCGAATCACGTCGGGGTCACGATTTTTTCTTTCTTTTTCTTTCTTGTTGTTGTTGCATTTCCACCTTACCAAACCTTTAAAGGGCCATACTTTTACCTATGTCAAAAGAGGTGTGGCTTGTTCAGGCTCTGTCTGCACTGTGTGCCTGCTGTGTGCCTGCTGTGTGTGCGTTGTGTGCCTGGAATCACGCCTCGATTCAGTTTTTTTTTACACACAAATATAACATACATATAGAGATCACCTTGTTGTTCCATACTTGGTGGAATGGTGTTTTTGGAGTGACTGACACAAGCCAGACAAAATTTCAACCTAAACAAGTCCCTAAGCCACTACTTCAGAAAAATAAATAGGGCTTGACTTAATCCTGACAATGAAAAAGCCGCCCTTCACTCAAAACCCCGTCTCGCGGGAGAGGCGGAGCCAATGCCCTGCCCTCTCGCCTCAAGGTTCAACGCGACAGCGTCACGGTTGTGCAGAGAGGCGTGTCTCCAGCGAGACTCCATACTACGGTGGCCAAGCCCCGCCTTGACCAGTCCCTCTAACCGCCACTTTCCTACGATTGGCTCCCGTTGCTAACGAGCCACCCATGGGGAAAACGGCCGAAAAAATATGGTACGTTTCGATTTTAAACTAAAACTTTTTTTTTTAAATCCGTAATAAAACCAAGTTATTTACCGCAGGACAGCATGTGACGTACTGAAGTACGCTTTCAAGTTATGACTGATTGATTAATGGAGCTCGACAGTCACTCTTTTCCATGATAACAACAATCATTACAAACTACATGCAGCACACTCTCCAAACAGGGTTCCTCAAATTAACACCATACATGACCCCACCGGCGGCCGCTGGTCAGTTCGTGTCCTCAGTTACGCCTGATACGCCTGATATTTTAATAAGCTGCTGTTTCCGCTTCTGTAATGCTTGTGATACTTGTCTGTGATTTTTTTTTTTTAGTTGCCTCATGCTTATAATTCTCCGGTTAGTCACCAAGTGCAGGATATATATATATATATATGTGTGTGTGTGTGTGTGTGTGTGTGTGTGTGTGTGTGTGTGTGAGAGAGAGAGAGAGAGAGAGAGAGAGTACAATTATAAGAGTTTAGTGATCTTAACTTCTTTATGTGTCTTATGCTCGCCCGCACGAATTGCCCTACGGGGATAAATAAAGTATTTTGACTTGACTTGACTTGACTTGACTTGACTTGATACAAACTGTCTCAGGTTCCGGTCCACTCCAGTCTTTTTTCAATTCAGTGTCGGGTTTTAGGCCATTATCGGCTTAAAACCAGTTTTGTCCAGGCCGCCAAAGGCGTTTTACGCACTGACACCATTGCATGTCACAGTAGCAGACGACGGCACGTATTGTACCGGAAATTGTTTGCCGGCTGTTCAAGTTGTTATGACAACACAAAAGAGCGACGTCCAGTCGGTCACGCGTACCTGTAGAAGCCGGTGACGTAGAAACTAAGTCCAAACCAATGACGTAAAGATATCTCAACGTCACTGGTCCCAGTCCGATGGACTGAAATGATGGCGGCAGTTCATATCTCAAAGTGCGACTGATCCTGTAAGACTTCTACTTGAAAAGGAACTTGAAACTGAAGTGTCAGACAGAAATCGGTAATTCTTCAAGGGTTATGAACTAGCGTTATTAATCAACTGTGGATTTTGATCCTGTGCCAACAGTCCACCAACAATCGGTAAAGAATACGAAACCGGCTTGCACATTTTACTGAGAACCCACGTCTGCACTGATTCCATACATCATTTATCTGCGGGCAGGTCTTACTCCGCTTGACTGAGTTTGACTGAAGTTCAGACTGAACTGCGGGAGCCGGGGTGGCCGAATGGTAGAGCGTTGGACTTCTAATGCTCGGGTCGTGAGTTCGTCTCCCGGCTTGTTCCAAATATTTGTGCTGGCTTTTTCATCGTTGCCCCGTCTTTGATATCACCCGTATGTGGTGGAAAAGGACGTTAAACTCCCAAACACCCATCCACCCACCCCAGACTGAACTGACTAGTTTCTGACAGGTGCAAGTTAGCACGCAATGTGAAATACACCAGCTTATTTGACTTTCTTCATTTTCAGACTTCTCATACAGCACGAGTACAAAAACATGGAAAACCCTCGAACAGTTTCACCAAGACCAAAGACTCGTACCATAGCGGACAACCACGCTGAAACAAACCAGAACAACAGCAATGTTGACGACAACCCCATGTTCAGCGATACAAAATCGGGGAGCCACACGCCTAACAACCCTCACACCACAGACGACGAGACTGAAACAAACCACAACAACAGTAATGTCGACTCGGACGCCAAGCTCATGTCAAGCAGCCCTAAATCTGAGAGCGGCTGCTCTCCTATCAAAACTCCAACCATAGGCGCTAACACGGAGATGAACGAAAACAACAGTAACGTTGATGCCGAACTCACATCAACTGATGACAAAGTTGGGAGCCGCAAAGCGCTCAGCGATAAAGATGCCGCTGACACCTTCACACCATCGAGAGTTCCGTTGCTGGAGTCGACACAGACTTCAGATGAGGAGACCGTTGGATCAGCAGCTCCTTCAAGTTTGCAACCGCGGCTGGATCTGCTGCGGCAGAAGGTTGAAGACGAGTTGAACACTAAACCGGCGATGCCAGCTTCAGATGCCAAGTACCGTCAAGTCGTGGCCCTTATCCGCAGCGGCCTAGGTCATTGAAAATAATGGGCTTTTGGTATATTGGATTAGTTGCATGCGATGGTGGCATTTTCAGGCAGGATATTTCGAGGGCACTCTCACGAGCGCATCCTTGACAAAAGAGAAATTGCCTTGCGCGAAGTTAGCTGAGGGGTTTTAAAACCTTCGTCGTACGCCGTACGCTTCGTTAGTTTCCATGATGCAGCCATGAAACTTCATGACTTTGTCAGTGTTTTGGGGAAGTGCTGACAAAAACTCGTGTGATTTTTTTTTATATTGTAAACGAATAAACAAGTAAATAAAGTGACTATATAAACGTTGTATGATAGCTAGTGGTGGGGATGTGGTCCAGGCCTGATGCCTTCTAGGACAGCAATGAAACACAAACTGAATGACCAAATCTGTTTGCCTTTTCAATAAGCAAGATAACTGACTGGGTGGGGGGGGGGGGGAGGGGAAACATCATTGACACCACGATATTCAAACTAACCTAAAATTTTTATTTATCTGCCGTTCTCTTCTGTGTGTCTTGCCTTGCGCGGCGTTAAGCCCTAACTAACTAACTAACTAACTAACTAACTAACTAACTAACTAACTATCTAACTAACTAACTAACTGTTTGTCTTGCACAGACCAAGGTCTGGAAGAGAGACAACGTGAACTGATGGAGAAACTTGAACATGCTGTGGGAGAGGGCGACACCTCTTCGCCTGACGTGACTCAGATGCGCATTGGCCCAACTCCAAAGCAGATCATTGCCTGCGGCCTTATTTGCTATTCCCTTGTGCTCAAGGCAGTCTATTTTCTTGTGCTATTCCACGGTAAGAATTTGAGGAAACCGCTTTTGGTTATTTTTTTTTTTTTTTTGGTCGGTGGTTTGTTTCATTTGCAAGTTTAACGTCTATTTCTACCACACACGCGTCACCGTGAAGTTATTATGAATTTGGTTTTTGTATTGTGAATTTGGAGTGACGTGTATCAGACATTTAGAAGGTTAGGCCTAATGCATAGCCCCTCCCCACACCTCCGCTCCCCCCCCCCCCCCCCCCCCCCCCCCACACACACACCTGAATATTTCTGAAAATTAAACAGAAATCGAGTTTGGGATTTATTTTTCACTAATCTAAAATTTCAGTCACGGGTTTATTGCTGACGCTCGTTTCCACGTTTCAGTGTGTCAGAAAAAATACCGTCCGAAAGTCTGCGGAAATGTAGCTGATAGACAATTAATTTCCATAAGTAAATTGCATAAGTCTTGGCGCCTTGAAAACTTGCGTAGGTATAGTTTGGTATGACGTGAAAGAAGGAAGATTTTGTCAGTAGCGCTTCTAGATCTGCTTTTGACAACACTGCAGTGAAAACCCCTTGCTGAGGTCAGTATCTTGGATGACGACAGATTGTGACAATCGAAAACTATGATTGCAGAAGCTGCTGAAATAGGCGGGTGGGTGGGTGGGTGTTTGGGAGTTTAACGTCGTTTTCCACCACGTATGGGTGATATCAAAGACGGGGCAACGAGAAAAATGCCAGCACAAATATTTGGCCCCAGCCGGGATTTGAACTCACGACCCGAGCATTGAAAGTCCGACGCTGTACCATTCGGCTTTCCCGGCTCCCCGCTGAAACAGGCAGTATGTTCAAAAGAAAGTTTATTGTAATGATAAAACATTCACTCTACATGAAAGAAATACATGGCATTGTGATTCAGTCGCCCAGAAAAATTCAGGCTCTGCCGATACATTGTTGTATTTACCGAAATGTAACGAAAACTGACATCTGAAATTGTTTAGTGTGTCCGATGATAAATAAGTGTATCAGCTTGGTCAAACGAGGTGGAGTGTTTGCTTTCAGTTTGAAAATTATTCAATGCACGAACTGTTACTCATTCTGGAACCGTTTTCAGTCTCAGTGAAGACTCAGTGACTGACGGTTGCGTGCACTTACTTGAAAACAATTCTCAGGCATTCTCTCATGATTATTAATTTCTTTTTTTTCACTTCTCCTTTCAGTGTTCCTTCTATGCGTGTATGTCTGCTACAGCACCCGGAATCAGTGACCCGGCCTCGGCCAGAATTCAGAATGATGAGTTTTCCAGTTTTAGACCCGTGACCTTCAGCGTTCTTCCACACGTTGATAGTGAATTGGGGACTGATTTGAACGACAGTGTCTGGTTGCTACAGCTACATAGAACTTCTTCTGTGCGTGAATGTCTTATCAGCGAAAACACAACATGATATCATTCTAATATTCACAACAGTCAAATCCGGCATGTGTCTAATATCATAGTTCACAACAGTCAAATCATGTGTCGTTTTACTGCCGGACCCGTTGTGATCTTTCTTTCTTTCTACACACCGACTAAGATACAAGTGAATAAAGTTTGCATATATTATAAGATATTTGTGTGTGCGGTGTGTGTGTGTGTGTGTGTGTGTGTGTGTGTGTGTGTGAAAGAGAGAGAGAGAGAGAGAGAGAGAGAGAGAGAGTGCGTGAGAGAGAGAGATGATGATGATGATGATGAAACTTTATTTATCAACGGTAAAAGTTTTGACAGAAATTCGCCAGTTTGCAAACTTGCCGTTGCTAATACTACAGAGACTATCTACTAAGGGAAAAAAGGGAGCAAAATATAAAAGGTATTATGCACTAAACTACAAGAAACAAAACCATAGAGAAAAACGTCCATCAGGTCAAAACGCATTCACACACACGTACGACCTTTGTAAACACAAATCACTGATATAATACTGAATTGATGTAAAATAGAAAATCAAAATAACAAGTTGCCGCGTAACGTACGTTACGTGCGATCCATCAGGTACTGTTTGAGTGCACGCTTAAACGTAGAAGTAGATATATTTAGTTTCAGGTGTGAAGGGAGAGAATTCCATTGTAATGCTCCAGCGAAGGAAAGGCTTGTTTTGAATAAGTCAATACGGGGTAATGGTAAGCGCAGGATGCCATTCCTCGAGGTCCTCTCATGCTGCTGATTTAAATTAAAAAGAGTTTCCAGATATGGTGGCATTGTCTCGTTGAAGATTTTATGTATGAATACACACTTATTGTAAGTAATCTGGTGTTCAAGGCTAAGAAGATTAAGTTTTTTAAATTTTTCGCTAGTTGGGAGAGGTTCTGGAAGAACCATTTTAACAGCTCTCTTGTAAAGCGAATTGAGTCTGGCCATGTGGACATCGCTGCACCCGTCCCAAACAGTGGAGGCATAAGTAACATGTGAGGTTATATGTGCGTTAAAAAACAGCTTTCGGCTATGGATATCAGTTATGCGCCTTAGCTGAGAAAGTAAATATACATTTTTCGAAAGAGTTTTACACAGTGCATTTATTTGGGCCTCCCATTTCAGCTGATCGTCAACAATGACACCTAAAAATCGATGGTTTGTAACTTGCTGAACCGGCTGGCCGTTCAGACAAAGGTTTAATGGGGACAGATGGCGCTGATGTTTTTGCCGCGTTGTAACTTGCATACTTTGTGTTTTATTGGGATGTAAGACCATGTGGTTGTCATGACACCATGTTACTACTTCATTTATGCTATCTTGCAAACACATGTTAATTTCTGATACGTGTTTGCCGGTAGCATGCAAACTAGTATCATCAGCAAACATATCGCAGTTTACATTTGTGTTAGTGACATGCAGGGGTAGGTCGTTAATAAACAGGATAAACAGCAATGGGCCTAAGATGGACCCCTGCGGTACCCCATAATGAACATGCCCATCGGCGGAGTATTTACCGTTGATATAGACACTCTGCTTTCTATCATCTAGATATGAGCGGAAGAACGACAGTGCACTTTTGTCTATTTGATAGACTTCAAGCTTTTTTAAAAGAATACCGTGATCCACCAAGTCAAAGGCCTTACGTAGATCTAGGAAAACAGTGCCAGACATTAGATTGTTAAAACCTAAAACCAGAGAGAGAGAGAGAGAGAGAGTGTGTGTGTGTGTGTGTTGTGTTGTGTCAGTGTGTGTGTGTGTGTGTGTGTGTGTGTGTGTGTGTGTGTGTGTGTGTGTGTTTAACCGAGTAAATGCCATACATGATGCAAGAGGTCCCCATACACACACTTTCGCCGCTCTCGCAGTCGGTGCTGAGTGACACTGAAACTGACTGCATCAGTGAACTAGAGGAGCAAAGCCTCCTTGGCTCACTTGTGAGATGGGTCAAGGTCATTCAAAAGAGCTGTAATGACCTTGACCTTGAGTCAAGGTCATTCAAATGGGTATGTCTGCATAGGTCTCTTTGCTGCATATCAATCATTGTGCCTTGCCGGTTTGGTGCCTCTGCTGTTGTTTCCAAGTAAAAATGCTAACGTTAAAGTCTCCGCAAAACATCTTAAATGGCCTTGACCTTGACTCAAGGAAATTGAATACAAGTATGCCAGTTTAGGTTTTGTCAATGTCTATCATCATGCAAAGTTTGATGCCTCTGGTACCACTACATTCTGAGAAAATAGCAAGATTTTACATTTCCAATGAGACAGCTTCGATGACCTTGACCTTCAGTCAAGGTCATTCAAAGTCGTATGTCTTGAAAGGTCTTGCTGCTGTTTATCAGCAAGCCAGGTTTGGTGCTTCTGCTGTTTATTGTTTCTGAGAAAATGCCAATGTTACGGTTTTGGAAGGTTTTCCGCAAAACAGCTTGTATGGCCTTGACCTTGACTCAAAGTCACTGAATACAAGTATGTAAGTGAATGTGTTGTCAATGTCTATCATCATGCAAAGTGTGATGTCTCTGGCTTTTCTAGATTCTGAGAAAATGCCAATGTAAAATTTCCAGACAGCTTTAGTGACCTTGACCTTGGGTCAAGGTCGATCATTATGGTATGTTTTGAAAGGTCTTATGGCTGTCTATCAGCGTGCCAAGTTTGGTGCCTCTGCTGTTCATTGTTTCTGAGAAAATGCAAATGTTAAGGTTTTGGAAGGTTTTCCGCAAAACAGCTTGCATGGCCTTGACCTTGACTCAAAGTCACTGAATACAGGTATGTAAGTAAAGGTGTTGTCGATATCTATCATCTTGCAAAGTTTGATGTCTCTGGCGTTTCTAAATTCTGAGAAAATGCCAATGTAAAATTTCCAAACAGACAGCTTTAGTGACCTTGACCTTGGGTCAAGGTCGATCATTGTGGTATGTTTTAAAAGGTCT
Source organism: Batillaria attramentaria (assembly GCA_018292915.2). Taxonomy (NCBI): domain Eukaryota; kingdom Metazoa; phylum Mollusca; class Gastropoda; family Batillariidae; genus Batillaria; species Batillaria attramentaria. Next base: position 127,894 of record JACVVK020000259.1, read on the forward strand.
TATGGCTGTCTATCAGCGTACCACGTTTGGTGCCTCTGCTGTTCATTGTTTCTGAGAAAATGCCAATGTTAAGGTTTTGGAAGTATTTCCGCAAAACAGCTTGCATGGCCTTGACCTTGACTCAAAGTAACTGAATACAGGTTTGTCATAAAGGTGTTGTCAATGTCTATCATCATGCAAAGTTTGATGTCTCTGGCTTTTCTAGATTCTGAGAAAATGCCAATGTAAAATTTCCAAACATACACCTTTAGTGACCTTGACCTTGGGTCAAGGTCAATCACTATGATATGCTGTGAAAGGTCTCATGGCTGTCTATCAGCTTGCCAAGTTTGGTGCCTCTGCTGCTCATTGTTTCTGAGAAAATGCCAATGTTAAGGTTTACTGCGGACACACAGACAGACAGACAGACACACACACACACACACACACACACACAGACGACGGAGGGTTATTACACAGACTCACTTTGTTACACAAGTGAGCCAAAAAAATGAAAATGAAAACTTGAACTTGAAATCGCAGAGAGCATTCCACTTCCTTTGCTGGGTAATGCATTGTGCCATAGTAGACAGCAAATGCAGTAAAATTCAAGAATGAACAGATCTTTTCATGTGGTATGCGGTGTATACCGGCTTATGTCAGTGTAACATATGCCTCGACTGGCCCCGGCCTCTCCGCAGTCCGACCCGGGCCAGGTCCCGGCCGGCCACCCCCACCCCAAATAAGAAAAAAACCCCCAACAAAACCAAACAAACAAACAAACATAATGAGGAAAAACAAGAAACAAACAAACAAGCATCAACAAAACCAGAAACGAACCAAAAACCACAACCAAACTTAGCAGAAGAAACGAAACTGAACGATTCGAAACCGAACGTGACGCGTAACAGACGACAGAAGGGAGGTAAAAACCGGAAATTGATCAAGTTGAAAAATGGCGGCGAAATTGAAACACTAGACGCCCACCCTGCGTGCGCTGCAAGACTTAGCAGGTAGTACAGTAATGCGGTAAAGTCAGAGCTTGTAATCAGATTGTAAGCACACTGACGGAAGATCTTGCATGAGTAGTACCGGTAACCTGTAAATAGACAGTGTTGCACTGAAATAAAGAATTCGGCGTGATGAATGACCGCCATTCAGTTTAGTTTTTCGCTGAGCCTAACTTAGTGACTTCCCTAACTCTTCTAATACTAATTAGTAAATTGGAAAAATGAATTTACACGGATTTGTTATCGTCACAGTCAAGGGTTATCAGTGGATGATGAGCCAGGAGATTTAACCAGTTATTTATGCTCCACTCTCCACATTCTCGCCGGAACGGTTCAGAAACGTGCCCTTCAAGAAGAGATAAAGCCCGCACAAAACCAACAAACAAACAACAAAAACAAAACTGGATGTGGCCACCGTGTACACAATCAAACCAACTCAGATCGATAGCAACAACCGCTGTGTTCGTGCATGTTTTCTGTTGAAACACACTTTAGAGGAGTGGTCCATAAATGAGTCTCCTATTCTTGAATGGTGAAGAAAGCATCCAAAATTTGCAAAGGATTTGAATAAGTGCCTTGAGAGAACACCAAACAAAACAGCTCAACTACACGGCTGTTTGTACGAAACTTAGTACTAAATGTAATATCGATTGCAGCATCATGCGAAGGTCACTAGGCCAGAAACATACATGTATGTTTTGTATGTCTAGAGCTGCTTGTGTACATGTGTGGGAAACCACAGCAGTTTGGTCTTACAGACACAGGTAAAGATTGCAAAAGCAACATTTCTGATATTATTACTAGTGATAGTGACAAACTGTATGAAGCTACCAAGAACTGGGATTATATGTCGTGTACTGTAATGTATGCATGCATACACACAACTGATTTGAAATTACATCTGTTTGGATCTGCTTTCAGATTTTCCAAACAACTGTACAGCTACAAAGCATGGAAACCAGAACTTCTCGAAGAGTTTCAGCGAGGTTAAAAACTCGTACTGTGGACGACAAGGCTGAGACAAATCAAAACAACAGCAACCTTGACTCCAAACTGACATCAACCCCTACCAAACGAGGGAGTCCCAATATAAGCACCAATGTTGCCTCTCAGAGTTTTACATCATCGAGAGTTCCGTTGCCAGGACTGATCCAGACTCCACTTGGGGAGACAATTGGAACAGCAACTCCTTTGCAGACACGCGGCCTTGACCTGCTGCGGCAGAGGATTGAAGAAGAGCTGGGCAAACCGTCCAAGCCAGTTTCAGCCAATACCAGTCCAGGCCTTGCACGTCTGCGCAACACACCAGGTCAGTAGAAAATTAATTGGCTGTTAGTGTTGTTATGTCAGGTGACACAGGTACATGTGAACCACTTCTTCAGAGAACAAAGTGTGCAGGTGAAAGCCAGAGCCAACAGGTCATGTTCTGTAGCTCGGTGCAGGTTATGTAAGTGGACACAAAATAATTATAGCCCCAAAAGAAATGGGATGGCACTAAACAGCAAAAGAAAAGAAAAAAAAAGGGTAGTGTTGGACTCAAGCCAAAATAAGGCCATTGTAAGGGATTTCTGGATGGCCGGTCAAACAGAACCTTTAACCTTCCGGCTACGTCGTGGGTAAAAAGTTGTACACACATTGCTTTAGATGAACGTATCTCGGTCAATATTTATGTCACACCTTTGAAATTTCATGACTTTGTCAATAAATGGTTTGACTATGTTCATGCCAAAAATTGTGTTGTTTAACTTGAAATTAGCAGAGTAATTAAACAATAAATAAGAATAAGTTGTGAATTGCCTATATAAAAACCATGGGTAATTTGTTTCCCACGACGTAGGACTAGGAATATGTTGAAATTTACCTTTCTGAAAACCATGGGTAATTTGTTTCCCACGACGTAGGACTAGAAATAAGTTGAAAATTACCTATTTAAAAACCATGGGTAAGTTGTTTCACACGATGTAGGACTAAGAAGTTTTTTAGCGACGTAGCCGGAAGGTTAAGCTTACCGTCAAGCAAGTTACATATCAGTATAACATGGAATTTGGGTGTAACTGCATTTTTAGCGCAGCGTGCAATGCATTGTGTTTTTAGACTTCTATGCTGTTCTCAAAATGCAGATTTCATGCCTAAATACATCGCCACTGTCTAATATATATAGTAAACTCACATCTGAATAGTTCTGATGTAACTGACTGTTCTGTCTGTGTGTGTTTTGCACAGGCTTAGGTCTGAGAGAGAGACAGCGGGAACTGATTGAGAAACATGAGCAGATTCGCCAACATTCCGACAAACTAAGCGTGGGAGGAGGGGTCTCTCTCTGGCCCAACATGCACCAGATGCGTCTCAGTCCAAGGGAGATAATGTTCCTCGTGGTTGTTTGCCTTTGCCTTATGACGCTGACTGGATGGCTTTTTGTGTTGTTACATGGTGAGACTTTTGAGGCACGAACCATTTTTTGTTGAGTTAGTGTATTCAGTGTATGACACGTGTATCAGACATTGGGTTAGTCTGTCAAATACCGTAGGATGATTTCAGTAAACCAGCATGCCAACACTACCAGTGACAGCAATCAGCTCAAGTGAGTTAAATTTGATGCATTTGCTGCGGAATTCATAGTGTGCACATATTAAACCGTACTCAAGAACATGAGCCTCCAGCTCTTTTTCACTTTCCGTCTCTTTCTTTTATATTTTCAGTGCATGTTACAGGCTGGGGAATTTTCAGTCATTTGGCAATTTTCAGCTGAAATTAATTTCCTGTCCTTTCAGCCAAAAAAATCGAAGTTTCAGCTCAGAAAAGGAAGGAGGAAAAAGGTTGCACACACAGTCATATTGTATCGAGATGCATGTAATGCCATATAGGACTTTCTAACTTCGTTTTATAATTGTTGCATGTCAGTATCACAGCAGTATTTCACATCTGGGTGCCAGGAGAGGCAACTACTGAACTAGATGCTTTGAAGAAGGGTAAAATTTGTTTTCTGAAGTGGGGCATCGCCCCTGTGGTCGCCGAGCAGGGTGCAGCCCCTTCACCTTGGCCTAGGTTTCAGTCTCTTTTGTCCTCAGCAGTTCCCCAGCCTGATGTTACCATACAATACAAAAAAACAAACAAAAAAAACCCCAACTCCTAGTCCTACCCTAAGTTAATTTTTACTCAGCACCAGCTGCGTTACACTTACAGCGAGGCTGTTACTGTGTGCAGGTGATACAGTTCGCAACATGTGGAAGATTACAGACAGTCTGCGAGCTTTCTCAGAATCGCACCCCATCCTTGACACATTTCAGCAGGACCTGAAATCTTCACTGCTCGCTTGGCACTCAGACTTTCGGAAACTGCTGGTGAGCCCGCTTTGCTTATTACTGATATTAGGATAATTAAACGTTAAATTCCATATTTATAAATGTAAACTTAGCGAACGACCCTCCGTGTATGAAAGCATATGTCCAATTGGCAAAGCAAAGATATATATAGATGAGAAATACTTATCTTTAGTACATCATGACTCCTTACATGACTGGATGCCGTACGAAGCCGTATTTAACATTTAGACCTATTTCTTAACGAATGTTTAGGAGGGCAGTTACAGTTCGAACCTTCAATGTATGTATACACAACAAGTTTGTAAGATACATGTCACTGTTTTAGTATACCACTATGATGCGGTGATACAGTGTATGGGAAATGACCACATTCAAGGAACTCTAAAGACTGAACTGACCACTCTGCCTTTGGCCAAGGAATTTACATGGCCTGTCAGCTACAAGTGACCGGTCCTGTCATCTACAACAGTATGAGCAGGCGTGCAACACAGCGGCAAATGCCGTGACTACAAGCAATAGGGTTAATTTTTCACCCGTACGAGCAGGAATATTTAAACTAGTTGACCAAGGTCATTCTACTGTAGCCTACAAGGAATGACCCAACAGCTTTGGCCGTTGCTTACATAATTCATTTTTTGTTGTTCTCAGGATGGAGCTGACAAAATGCTGAATGTGAGGCGACCATCGCCAGGATACCAGCTGTACATCTTGGCTTACCTGGTTGGCTTTGGTGTCCTTGTCTACTTTCTTATTGACAACATGTTCTCCAAGAGCAAACTTTCACCTGGGCGGATAAAGAAATGGTGAGAGAACGGTTTAGTTTGTTCAGAATTCTCTTGAATGTAATGGAACATATGGGGCATTCGGTGGTGTAGTGGTTAAGACTTAGTCACCAATGTGAGAGGTCAGGTTCGAGTCCCCCTCGGGGCCAAAAATTTTTCTTCCTTGTATCTGGCACCGTTTATTCGGGCCGACTGTTGGGGGTTCTCTCCGGGTACTCCGGCTTCCTCCCCCACTGCTTTGCCTTTGGAAATGTTCAGCCCACAAAATTAAAAAATGAATGCAAATCTAAAAATTCAGAAACTTAAATTGCTGAGCTGGTCCTTTGCACCACGTGATTGTAATGTATTCATGTCCAGTGTGTGAGAGAATGCGTGTGATTCACATGAGCGTGCATGTTGGGTTTAGCTCACGGCGCATTATTATTATTATTATTATTATTAACATTTCTTTGTTTTAGATGTCTAATGGTTCATAGTCACAGTTTACATTTTGGAGACAACTTCGTTTCTCAAAGTCAAAGACAAAATCAGGCCTGTGTAGTACACCTTTCCACTAAGCCTGATTCTGGTGTCCAAAACTACTCTTGTGTTGGGAATCTAGGTGATTGCTAATCACACTATTGTTGCATGCTGTTCTGTAGATGTGTTCACTGTTGATGTCCCTGTGTGTTTTGCAGGGTATGTTTGCTGGTTGTGATCGGACAGTGGACAGGCATGCTATGTGTCATGTTCATTTACGCCCAGCGTGTGGAGACTGCGGCTACCAGGAATGTGCTTCAGCTGTCTGAAAAATTGGTCAGTTTTTCCTTAGCTTCGAGTGACAGATTTATGAAAGAGTGAAATACTTTTATATTTCCATGGCGCCCACAAGAGTGCTTGAGGGTGGAAGAGAGTGAAATGGAGATTTCTGCTGTTTTGTATGTTTCAGATTTATTTTCTTTATTTGACTGACTCTTCATTACAGTCGTTCTTCACTCTCTTTCTGTTCTCTCTGTCTCTTTCTCACACACACGCAGTACGTGCAATTACAAATTGTCAACATTTTAATTTAAAAAAAAAAGAAAAGAAAGCGTCTTGACATCGATCCTTACTGTTTTGCAGGGAGACCTGATTGAGCGTGACCTTGACCTTGACCTACTGAGCGTAGTGACCCAGTACTGGCGGAGCCGGTGCCTGCCCCCAGCTGCCCAGGGTGTGGTGTGGGTGCTGGGACTGGTCCCAGTGCAGGACGTCACGATCTACCTTCAGTACTACAGCCTGCCGGTGGCCACAGTCCTCTTCACCCCAGTAATACGCCTCTGTCTGGCCCTGAGATCGGTCTATGCTTCGCCAAAGATCGAGTGATATGTATATCTAGCTTGATCACATGGAATTAAGGCGTAAAGTATTTTTGAGAACAGCTCATGAGATGTGTACCATTCATTTCCTCCTGTACTGTTTTCATCATGCAAAATTGATGTCAAAGTGTAGTTATTTTCTTCCTGCGCTTCAAGGCTGAAACAAAGGTTCCTTATCTCGTGTGGGAATGGAAGTACATGTAATTGTAAATAATCATATGTTTTGCGTATGTGTTTCATATTGAAATGTAGTATACATGTATACAAGCATATCACTGTATGTCTGTGTTTTATGCATAATAAGAGTTCAGAAATGTGTCGCATGTTAAAAATTTTATTCACAGATGTTAAAAAAGTTGATACAGTTGTGAAAGATGAACATTAATTTTGACCTATGCTGCTGTTGTTCTCCATTTACAAGACAGTAATTGATTGTACAGATATGGCAATTCCTGTTGAAGGGTTTTCTGTGAAATTCCCTCTGAGCGCCATAATGTTCGGCTTCAGGTAAGGAGATGGAATGGTTGTTGGGATGACTTGATAGATGTGTTGTCTACAGCACTTTGTGTTCAGTACATGTACATACTGTATTTCACCAATGCTTAATTTGCAATATCAATGCTTTCATACACATTATGTCTTGTTCATGTATGTCAAAATGGTTCTTAATATTTTGTAATTAACTGCTTATAGAGTTGATAGAATACAGCTGTATTCTTATATGTACGTTAGTGGCTTGAGATATATCCGTTTATATTTGTAAACAATATAACTAGCAATACAAATTGTTCTGTTATTTTATGCAGTTACTTCTCTATTGATCTCACTGCTTTACCTGCTTACTTTATTACTGTAGAATGTAACTTCAGAATACACACATACATCTGCATTTTCTCTGTCTCAATGCATAAGAAAGGCACACGTACAAGAGAAAAGCAGAGGTTCTCTACATTCCTGATTTTCATTTTCTTACTGGAGATGCTGGTTGTGAGAAGACTCAAGTGGTGAGTTTCGGGCAATGCTGTTAGTACTACTACATTGATGCGCTGTGCTCATAAGCAAGGTGCAACCAAAGATCTTTCCTTTGGCGCAACCTTTTAAAATGCTGGTTGTGGTGGGAGATGTTTTTCATGGTCCTGTTTCATTAAAAGTGATGTGCAGTTTTTGCGAGATGTTGCAAAACATGTTTTTGACTCATGTGTCACCTGGGATGATACTGGGATTGCCCTCAGCTCAAGAAAAAAATGAACACGCTTGCTTCTTACATAATCTTTGTTTACTTCAGTCCTTTTTTTCCATCGCCCCTCCCGGCTGGGGCCGAATATTTGTGCTGGCTTTTTCGTCGTTGCCCTGTCTTTGATATCACCCGTATGTGGTTGAAAAGGACGTTAGACCCCCAAACACCCCACACCCCACCCTTCCATCCTCCCTCCCTTAACCGGAAACTGGGTGTTGATAACAATTCAAAATGGTTTATCTCTTTACTGTATTTTTCTGTTTTGAGTTGCTTGTTTTTGGCTCCCTTGTGTAACAATGGGAGTCTATGTAATAGCCCTCCGTCGTCTGTGTGTGTGTGTGTGTGTGTGTGTGTGTGTGTGTGTGTGTGTGTGTGTGTGTGTGTGTGTGTGTCCAGAAAACTTTAACATTGTCGTTTTCTCAGAAACTACAAACAGCAGAGACACCAAACTTGGCATGCTGATAGACAACCATAAGACCTTTCAAAACATATCATTTTGAATGACCTTGACTCAAGGTCAAGGTCACTAACGCTGTCTGTTTGAAAATTTAACATTGGCATTTTCACGGAATCTACAAAGACCAGAGGTTTGAAACTTTGCATGATGATAGACATTGATCAGAACTTTACAGATATACATGTATGCAATGGCCTTGTGTCAAGGTCAAGGCCATACAAGCTATTTTTGTAAAACCTTAACATTGGCATTTTCTCAGAAATAACAAACAGCAGAGGCGCCAAACTTGGCGTGCTGATAGACAGTGATAAGACCTATGCACACATACCATTTTAAATGACCTTGGGTCAAGGTCATTAAAGCAGTCTGTTTGGAAATTTTTACATTTGCATTTTTTTTCGGAATCTAGAAGAACCAGAAGTATCAAACTTTGCATGATGATAGACATTGGCAACACCTTCACTGACATACCTGTGTTCAGTGACTTTTAGTCAAGGTCAAGGCCATGCAAGCTGTTTTGGGGAAGCTTTAACCTTGGCATTTTCTCTGAAACATCAAACAGTTGAGGCACCAAATAGGGCATGATGATAGACTGCAATGAGACCTACCTTTTTGAATGACCTTGACTGAAGGACAAGGTCATTAACGCTGTCTGTTGTGAATTTTAACATTACCGTTTTCGGAGGAACTACAAATACTAGAGGCGTCAAACTTGGCATAATAATAGACATTGATGTGATCTCATTTTAATGACCTTGACCCAAGGTCAAGGCCATGCAAACTGTTTGGGGGGAAAATTGTAATATTGCCAGGAACTTGGAACACCAGAGACACTTTACTTGCCGTGATGATAGTGATAAGAGCTTTACAAACATACACTTGTGAATGACCTTGACCCTTGTCACAAGGGAGCCATGGAGGCTTTTGCCTCTCTAGTTTTTTTTTCCCTTGAGGTCATTTTGCAACTCTGGGTGATTGGTGTGTGCTGCCTGTGACATCAGAAGAGTTAAGAAAGTAGTTGACTGAAAGGAAGTAAACTCTGCATATGCTTATACTTGTTAGAGGTCTGGTTCATTTTCAGTGGTAATTTCTATACACGTGGTATTGACTGTTTTGCAACACACAGTTTGACTGCTGAAAACATCTGAGTAGGGTGTACACACTCTTGTGTGTGTGTGTGTGTGTGTGTGTGTGTGTGTGTGTGTGTGTGCTGTCCCCTCACTTTCTGTCTCTCTCTCTAACACACACACACACACACACACACACACACACACACACACACACACACACACACGAGCTGCCGCGGTTAACCGGTTTACCGGTTTTAACCGGTGCCCATTTGAACCGGTTCGCCGAACCGGTTCGAGTTGCCGCGAACCGGTGTTTTGGTCATAGTACACGTACTAAAGTTACTTAAGTCATCTTTTTTCTTCTAATTTCTTCTTGGCGGCCGCTGGAATTCTTGTAACGTATCTGCAGATCCTGTAGTCTCGTCTGTATCCTACTCTGTAACCTAAGCTGGGGTTGGGGGAGGAGGAGGAGTGGGGGGGGGGGGGGGGGGGGGGTAATGTTGTTGACATTTTTTCCGCATTGATGTGAAACTGCTGGCTGGGTTATGGGTGTGAAAGGGACTAAGAAACTAAGAAAGGGTCAACTCTGTAATTTTGCACTCTGTCAAATTTAGTCTTCCAGGGTGGGGCTGCAGCGAGATATGATTGATATTTGATAAGTTGTTATGACGCAATTACTGAAGAACACAGAAACTGAAAGGAAAGCCACACGTTTCGAAACGATTTCCTAGAATTGTGCTGTTTTTTTGTTTGTTTTTTAGTTTAGTTTTTTTTTAATTATTTCGCGTTCAGTAGGATTAGTGGATGCTGTATATAGCTTTTATTTTCTAACTTTTATTTTGATGTAAATTTTTATTTCACGTTTGTTTCAAGTATTACTAGTGGATGCTATGTTAGTAAGGAAATTAAGAACTTTTATTTTAGAAAAAAAAAAACCTTTAATTTCACATTCAGGCCCAAGCCCTCTAGAGCAGCGGACTTGAAATATGAATTATGGGCTGAAGTAAGTTTATATTTTGGGGGGAATTATGGTCAGGTTGCGTTTGAGAAGTTTTTGTTCAAGAAAATACAGCAAAGTGGTCAAAACTTTAGATTTGCTTTCTTTCTTTCTTTCCTGCCTTCTTTCTTTCTTTCTTCGTCCTCTTCTTCTTCTCCTCCTCCTCCTCCTTCTTCTTCTTACAATGTCTCCTTCTTCTCCTCCTCCTCCTCCTTCTTCTCCTTACAAGTTCTTCTTCTCCTCCTCCTTCTTCTTCTTACAATGTCTCCTTCTTCTCCTCCTCCTCCTCCTTCTTCTCCTTACAAGTTCTTCTTCTCCTCCTCCTCCTCCTCCTTCTTCTTACAATGTCTCCTTCTTCTCCTCCTCCTCCTCCTTCTTCTCCTTACAATGTCTTCTTCTCCTCCTCCTCCTCCTCCTTCTTCTCCTTACAAGTTCTTCTCCTCCTCCTCCTCCTTCTTCTTCTCCTTACAAGTTCTTCAATTTCTTGAAAGAAGTCAACCTCTTTTATAAAATATAGTCTTTCAGCCTAACATAATCTGTGATATTGTTTTTAGTCTGGAAGAATACAATCTTGAGCAGGATCTCATTTAAATTTTAATAATATATTTACATCATGTTTTAAGCTAGCCCTTTTATGTTTTAAAGGACCTGGCAGGATGGGACTGTGCTAGCCGCGAAATAGTCTTTGTTGCTTGCGCGGCGTTAAGCCCTAAATAACTCACTCTTCTCCTCCTCCTCCTCCTTCTTCTTACAAGTTCTTCTTCTTCTTCTTCTCATCCTCCTCCTCCCCCTCCTTCTTCTTTTCCTTACAAGTTCTTCTTCTTCTTTTTCTCCTCCTCCTCCTCCTTCTTCTTCTCCTTACAAGTTCTTCTTCTTCTCATCCTCCTCCTCCTTCTTACAAGTTCTTCTTCTTCTTCTTCTCATCCTCCTCATCCTCCTCCTTCTTCTCCTTACAAGTTCTTCTTCTTCTTCTTCTCATCCTCCTCCTCCTCTTTTTTTCTTGTCTGTTTGTTCGTTTTGTGTGTTTGTTTGTTTAGCCAGGATTTATTTTTGACGACTAGCAATCAGTTTACTGCAGCCTGATCACTGATGCACTTGAACACACACACACACACACATATATATGAACACGCATCGCATAAAACGCCAATATTTTTGCAGACCTCAAACACCTTTAGGTGATGACTGAACCGGAAAAAAACACCGGTTTAAAAAACCGGTTTGAAGTTTAAAAACCGGTTAAAAACCGGTTTGGATTTTTGAACCGGTTCACAGCTCTAACACACACACACACACACACAGAGGTATGTTGGAGTTGACAATAAAAGGTCAAAGGACAGTGCCACACATCACATGTTGACCAACAGAGGAATTACGTGTCTGTTTTGCTCTCAAATGACAGGAAAAAGTTCCACCAGGTGCAGTGGTAGAAATTGCAGTCGTGAATTTGAATCCCATCTTAAAAAAACAACAACAAAGAAAGAAACAATGAAGTTGTCACTGAATGAACTTTTCCGTTGCACTCCAGTCAGTGGTTTACTGTTTGCAAAAATCAATTTTAGGTTATGTTCCTTACACAAAAGAGTTGTCATGTACTGTTTCTATGTTCTGGTGTGCACCGTTCAATAGCCATTTGGCATGGCAAAGACACTTCTTATTGATCTCATACGTCCGATTACAAAGCTGGCAGTAACTGAGTAAGTCAGTGCCTGTACTATCCGCCAGTGAAGCGTAACGCCGTAACGCATGCCCTTCTGTGTCTGGTCACAACCCTGCCGGTGATCCCAGTACAGGCACATGATCTGAATTGTTGCGAGCTCCGTCCCCAAGCCAACGCTAGAATATAGTACATGTACTGGAAAGAGTACGCACAGCAGGGGGTGTCTACGTCGCGGATGCCTGTGTTTTCAAGTCACGAATCACCACGCAACCTACGGCACAACGGCCGGGTAATCAGTAGGATACTGATAATCATACCCCGCACGCAGTAGCACTCCAGGCTGCACGGAACAACTGATGACCATTGTCCATACAAAGGGATCATCACCATTAGCTTGCTTTACGGCCTCCTGGCATGTGTCTTTGGCTGCTTGGCTGAGCGAGTGTCTTTGGGGTGGGTACGGGCTGTTTGCTTTGGGCAGCGTCGGAGGTTCAGTCTCTGCTTGGGCCTCAGATGCCTGGTCTGGGGTGTTTTTCAGTGCGGCCTCGGTCTGTTCTGTCATCCGTGCTTTTGCCTTTGGATCTTCACTGGGGTGTCCTTTCGCTCTTTGGTATTAGCACTTTCCTACCGCGGTGGGGCCAGTGGGGCCCGCATCACTGTCCTAGGTCGGTACCTGGTACCGACCACACCGTGGAACAAACTACAACTATGAACCCCAATAACTGATGCAATTTTCATTGGAATTGCTCGAAAGTCAGTACACGTATCAAACAATATATTGTAAAACGTCACCAAATTTAAAGAAAATCCATTGAGAACTTAAAGAGTTTAGAACGCAGTAACCCATGCTCATGCCTGGAAAACACTCAGGCAGAGGCTGCATGCGTGACCTAGATTCCTGTAGGGCTGAAAGTGCTACAATTTTGTCAGACCTGCATCTGACGATCGCGTCGGCCAGGGTTCTCATTGGCCTATCGCCATTCGCCAAGGGCTTGGTGTGGCCTGAGGAAGTCTTCCGTCTTCAGTGAGCGTCTGTCTCTCAGGTCCCACGCTGGCTGGAGGCTGGCGGGCAAGCCTTCACAGCCGTGTACAGAGGGATGCAGTTGCGCCGCTATTCCTGTTTTGCAGTGCAGCGGCGCAGCAATGACCCAATGTTCAGTCTCTGTACAGTACTGGGACGAAGCCGAAAAACTGATCACTGACGTGTGCTCTGGTGCACAGCACTGACGAGTTAGACTGAAACAGCCCGCAGACTACCTCAAGGCTGAGTTGGATTTTCCGGCTTTGTCCCTGACTTGTGTATACGGAGGTTTACTTGACACGGCTCGACTGTATTCCACGTATTCGCGCCCGCGCGTGGTACTCGGTACCTGCCACGTATTGTACTTTCGGTTTTGTCAGACGCCACAGAAACGGCCGGGTGACTAACTGATGTGACGGTCTTGTCTTGCTGTGGTGTGTGTACAACCGTGCTTCGCGTCCAGCTCAGTGCATGTGTTTTGTGTTTCAAACATCCAAACAGCTGACCAGTTAGCGCGTTATTTGCGTACACGTCTGAGTGACATCAAAACAACGCCTGTGTCAGGACGCGCCGGCGCCGGTTAGCGGCCGCGGTGGGGAACAAGGTGACATACCCGGAAGCCGTCACCCTTACTTGGATCGAACTGGTGATACCTGTGTGTTTCCAAGCCCCGGCTAAGGTAATGAAGTAATGAACGACTCAGTTTGCAAGTGTAATTACAGTGACTGATTACATGTATAGTGTTTGGGCCACCTCACCGGAAAGAGCAAGCCGGCTGTGTGTTGCATTATCTTTTTTCAGTCGCAGGAGCGATCATTTTTAGGTCAGTGAGCCACTTATGCACTTTGCACAGCGGGAGCTCTTATCATGTTACGCGGGGTATAATCGTCTGCAACGCGGCGCACGCTTGTGCTATGGGTGTGGCAGTAGTTATGACTACGCCTTAGCGTCGCGTCATTTCTAGTCTTGTCCCTCACTGGTAAGCTTTTTTTGTTTGTTTGTTTGTTTGTTTGTTTTGTTTTAAAGCAACGACCAAGTCAAGTTTAACTAGAATACGTAGAGAGGTCTCAGTTATTGTACCTCTTAGAACTGCCCGATTTTCGCTTGCCGCTAAGAAAATGCTGGTCTGCAGCAGAGACGGTGCATCCGATACACAACATGCAGCGATTCAAAAGCTTGAAGACGCTTTAGTTAATCGTTTCACAGCAAAGCTGCACTGACTGACGGAGCAACCTGACCGACTCAGTCGGGACGCTCATTTTCAGTTTTCCGCGACTAGATCAATAATCGGACATGCCCGTCTTGTGTACGTGTATACTGATATACATGTGTAATGGTGTCAGCAGGGTGGGCTCAGTTGAGACATGCCGATTATATATACATGTTGTTTCAGTGGAGTTTGCGGCTATGTCCCAGTACTGTACTGAGTAGCATGGAGTCGGCTTGACACAACACTGTTGTCAGTCGAATATATACACGTTGTTTGGCGTTTGCTATTCCCCAGTAGCGTGGGCTTGACACATGTCGAAAATATACATGTTCAGTGTTTGGAGTTTGCTATGCCCCAGTAGCGTGGGCTTGACACATGTCGAAAATATACATGTTCAGTGTTTGGAGTTTGCTATGCCCCAGTAGCGTGGGCTTGACACATGTCGAAAATATACATGTTCAGTATTTGGAGTTTGCTATGTCCCAGTAGCGTGGAGTCGACTTGACATAACACTGACGTCGAACTGATATATATATATATATATATATATATATATATATATATATATATATATATATATATATAGATATATATATATATATATATATATATATATATATATATATATATATATATATATATATATATACACGTTGTTTGGCTGGCGTTTGCCGCTACGCCCCAGTAGCGTGGAGTCGACTTGACATAACACTGACGTCGAACTGATATACAGTATATGTACACGTTGTTTGGCTGGCGTTTGCCGCTATGCCCCAGTAGCGTGGCGGGAGCCGGGGTCGGCTTGACACAACATGTCAGATATATACATGATGTTTGGCGTTTGCTATGCCTCGGGGCGTGTTGGCGAGCTTGAAAATAGAAACTGCAACTGCGGGAATAAAAAAGATTGCAACTGAGGAAACGACGGTCACGGCCGTCAAACACGCCGCCACCACCTCTAGTGACTGACAAAACCTAAAACTGTGACAGTTTCTTTTGACAAAATGTGCTCGGATCCCCCCTCCTCCCCCCTCCCCCCAAAAAAACAAAACAAAACAAAAACAACCCAAAACAAACAAAAAAACAACGAATTAAAAAAAAAAAACCCAACCCAAACCATGCAGGCTCCAGAATTTCCGATACTAGCATCACCGTTCAGTAAAAGAATACACTTGAACCAGGTGAACCTAAGTAATAACCCGTTTGCAGTCTCTTAGTCTTTAGGTTTTACGCGTTCCTTGTGACTGTCACTGGGGACCGAAGGATACATATATATATGTGTGTGTGTGTGTGTGTGTGTGTGTGTGTGTGTGTGTGTGTGTGCCTTCTATCGTTTGTCAGGCCCATCGCTGTGTCTAAGGCCGGCAAACAAAACCAAACAGGTCCGAAATGAGCCCCAATGATAATGCGTCAGTCAGACTAAACCGAAAGTAACGTTTCGACCGAAAAGGGTTTTCCAACACGCCACTCCAGGCTCCCCCCCCCCCCCCCCCTCCTTTTGGTTTCGTTTCTGCTCTGTGTATATTTTCTCGAGTCAGTGAGGTACATTGAGTTCATTGTGCACAGCGGTATCGCCACAGACTTAGCCTTAGGTGGTCATTATCTATCTATCTATCTGTCTATCTATCTGTCTGTCTATCTATCTATCTATCTATCTATCTATCTATCTATCTATCTATCTATCTATCTATCTATCTATCTATCTATCTATCTATCTATGTGTGTGTGCTTTGAGTGTGACGTATGTCACTTTCTAGAGTTTTCCTCATAGTTGCTTTGTGTATATAACTGTAGTCGTTAGATTTTTTAAAATCTCCATTTATTTCTTTTTTGTTCATTTTTTTTTCGTAGTTTAGCAACATCAGGTTTGAACATGGTACTCGTACCGAAACGTTTACTGTTTACCGTTGAAAAATTAAGAGTCACTGCCATTGTTATTGTCATTGTCACTCTCTCTCTCTCTCTGTCTGTAAGTTTTTGTTTGTTTTGATGTTGTTGTCTTTTTTTCCCAGTACCCTTTAATGTAGAATAGCAGGACAGCATGTAAGATAGGCAGTAATGCCTAAATGCTCTATCCTGAAAAAACAAACAAACAACGTTTCATCATCATCATCATCATCATCTCTCTCAGTCTCTGTCTCTGTCTCTCTTACACACACACACACACACACACACACACACACACACACACACACACACACACACACACACACACACACACACACACGACCACGAGTAGCCATGGTAAGTTGGTAAGTCACAGTGGTCATGCCGCCCGCCGGTACTGCCATTTCAATCTTTTTAAAATGCGCATGAACTTGTCTCTACAGGGCCAGGTAAGGACCGTAGATCCTCACGAATCGTGTTACACTACAGCATTCAAAAGTACTAAGAACAGACAGTCCTTAAAGCTGTCCGGAGAATTCAAGCCGCTCGCCGGATACCGGATACATTATGGATGACAAAAGCTCTGAGGCAGAAAACGACAAGAACGACTTCAACGCCGATGTGAATACACCAGATAATTCCGAAGAAAACGTAGGCGGGGAGGGAATGAATGGAAGAAGACAACAGCAGGACGTAGATCCAGATTCGAGTAGCGGAAGAACAGAAGGTCAACAAGCTGCTGCGGCAGCTGAACGTATTGCAGTTGGAGGGAATGGGGAATCTCAGCAAACTACGAAGAGCGCGGAAGACGGCGAAAACTTCGGCTCTGGCACCAACAGCAGTGGAACCGAGGACAGACAATCTGAAGAGGAAGCTCCGGACGGATCCACTGAAGGCAGTGCACAAGGTTCGCCAGCAGAGGGCAACCATACGATAACAGACAGCGGGGAGACAAGATATGAAGATGATGCGGATGGAGGCGAGACAGGAGATGAAGATGATGCGGACGGAGGCGAGACAGGGAGTGATTCTACGACGAAGAGAATGTCTGAAGAGGAAGCTGCAGACGGATCCACTGAAGGCAGTGCACAAGGTTTGCCAGCAGAGGGCAACCATACGATAACACACAGCGGCGAGACAGGAGATGAAGATGATGCGGACGGAGGCGAGACAGGAGATGAAGATGATGCGGACGAAGGCGAGACAGGGAGTGATTCTGCGACGGACACCGGTCGCAATAATAACACCATGCATTCGGAAGCACCTTATGAAACCGCGTACAAGGACAACATCGAAAATAATGCAAATGCAAGCGGTGATACACGGGGACAATATGTCTTTGGGCCTCCCAAAGCGCCTTTGGTGACTGGACATACCTTTGGAGGCTCGCAGCCCGCAAACGTCGATGCGTATACAGATCATGCACCTGTAAGAGGAACTGCTGAGAACGACGACACACGCGGTGAAGTAAGTGAGCCTGCTGATTCAACAAACGTAAAGGATGCTTCCGAAGCTGGAGAATCTCGGGCAGAAGACTTCGCCAGGCCTCACACCGAACGATCCGATGAGAGCGAATTAGAAGCGGACACTTCACCCCCTGCAGAATCTTCCGGTGAACCATGCGAAGGTTCGGCTGACGATAAAGACTCTGAAGAAACGAGGGCATATCCATCGAGAGCAGCTGGAGACGGTGCAGCGAACGGCTTGCTTCATAAGAACGTCTCCGCTGAAGCAGCAGGAACTCTGGAGGAAACTAAAGGTAGACGCGAGCACGACAGTGACCTCAGAGAACCACAAGGCTGTGTAGGACGCTCACAGCACAGCGGTGTTGGAGGATCAGTTGATCCTCGTCATGCTGAAGACGAGCGAGGAGAAAGCTCAGTCGTCAGTGCTGGTGTTAGCAAGTTTAGTCTTGGAATGGGCGGAGACTTCAGTTTTTCCGGAAATAAGTGGCCTGCTTTTGGTCATGTTCGACAGGATGTTCATAACAAGGTTAAAGAACAAAATGGCGGCGCGCAGAACCAGATGCATGAGAACACCATCTCTGGAGCACTCACAGCACACATCACCTCTCGGACCACACCTGACCCCGGACTCGGAAACATGCGGCAAACCCAGCAGCCAGAACGGAGAGACCAAAAGGCAGATAAGCATGTTGAAAGTCCCGCTTCATCAGAACGTGGCGCTGCTGGAGGTTGGAGCGGTTCCCGTGACGATATCGAGGACAGCACCAAGCAAGAGCAATCTGCCCAGTCCGCCAGTGCTGATGACCATGGCGAAGCTAGTGGAAGATTTGATGCCTCCGACAGTAAGCCGACTGCAGCTGGCCAAACAGATGCTCATGGGAAGGTTGAAGAACGAAAAGCAGGCGCGAAGAAGCAGATGCGTGAGAGCAAGGCCAATGCACCATACACAGCAGAACCCAGCGCAGGGGCTACACCTGGCCGAGAAACCGGCTCTCCAAGCGCTGGGTCAGCTCAGAGACCGGGGAGAAGTGAAACGGACGAGGGAGAGAAACTGGACGAGAGAGCCTCCAGAAGTTCTGCTCTGTCTGACATGAACGAGTCTTCTCCACTTCATGCGTCGTGTAAGTTTTCTTATTATTTTTCAAAGCATAGCAATGTTGAATGTAGCTACAGCATAACTTAGTGAGTGACTTGGGGAACAGCAGGACAGAGAACTGCGTTTGTATAGAGACGTGATCGTAGGTCTACAGTGAAGGAGGAGGAGGAGGAGGAGGAGGAGAAGAAGAAGAAGAAGAAATAGAGCACACGTTTACCCGCTGCAGCGTCCAAAGACTCCTGTTCAGTTTTCGTATCTTTGCTTCGTCACCTGTTTCTTTTTAAACTTTTATTTATTTTTATTTTTTTTCTTCATGCAACTACATGTATCGTGATTGTGAAGTTTTTGTCATTGATGGCTTTTTTTTTTCTCCGCCTGACGTTTTGTGAAATTTTATACCTTTGTTATGTTTGAAAACCCACGCACATACAAACTTGGCCGAACCGAGTTCGAACCTTCTTTGCTCTTGGTGTGTATGCAGCCTTTGACTCTCCACTCCTGAGCAGTACCCCAGCACACGGAGGACACTCAGAACCCGCTGGACATCGCCGTCGTGCACTGTTCTTGGGCGACTCGGGAGTTGCTTCTGGGGACGATCCCAGCGAGCCCAGCATTCTTAGTGAGTGTGGCTGCACGGTTTAAAGTTCTGCTTTCATCTGGGAAAGGGGTCTCAGCGGTTATAGAGTCCATAAAGCTTAGACTGTTTTTGTTTTTTTGTTTTTGTTTTCCTCTCCAGGTGACGATTGAGGTGTGGAGCGCCAGTAGGCATAATTTATTTTGGGATGTTTGGAAGTCAGTGGGTTGGGGCTGTTGTTAGCTTGTCTAGCTGCGAAATAGTCTTTGTTTGTGCGGCGCTAAGGCGCGCGCGCGCGCGCGCACACACACACACACACACACACACACACACACACACACACACACACACACACACACACACACACACACACACACACACACACACACCCACACACACACACACACACACACACACACACACAAAGCAACTGACAAAATGTTGTTAGGTCGAAGGTAGGCTTGTCAGTCTTATT
This sequence comes from Batillaria attramentaria, assembly GCA_018292915.2. NCBI lineage: Eukaryota > Metazoa > Mollusca > Gastropoda > Batillariidae > Batillaria > Batillaria attramentaria. The sequence continues at coordinate 147,475 of JACVVK020000259.1, forward strand.
TTATTGATAAATGCGTTACTGTGCTTTATACAGTGGAAAGGGCGATGATGCGTTTGGGTGTCACTGACAGTGTTGGCAAGTCTGTGATTAAACGATGTTAGCGTAAGTAGTCGATGCAGACCTCATAGCGACTAGCACTCTTTTAACACTCTTCTTTTACCAGAAGAGACGGTGGAAGATATGGAAGAGTTGCAGCAACGGCTGAGAGAGAAAGTTACCATCATCCAACGACTCGAAGAGGAGAGAGAAGCGATTAAAAGTAAGATTTGGAATTTACTTTAGTCTATCATAGTTTTTCCCCCTCAGTGAACGTAAAATATAATCTTATGTATGTTATATCTTTGAGGGACATCATTAAGAACCTTTATGATGGGTACATGTATTTATGTTTTGTGACAAGCCAAAAGGAAATTCTTTTTGAGTGCGGATGCATAGGTGAAAGCTCGACAGTCATCTGAGAAAGGTATGAAGGTAATCACGTTCAGTAATTGACGTGTACTTCTGAAACCTTCATAAGAAACTAGGAACAAGTATTAATTTGAAAATCGGCCCCCGTAGTGTAGTGTTTAGCACTTCGGACCATGGCCCGGGAGACCCGGGTTCGAGTCCCAGCCGAGGCAAGCGAGATTTTTCCTACCTAGGTCGGCTCCTACCCAGAGCGGGTGTGCTATGGGCCCAATGGGGAGGCTGTTGCCACACAGCCGAGATTCACCCACTTCACGGGTGCGACTTTGGGGGTGCTTCCCTAGGTCTGACACGTGTTATGATGTGGATGATTAAACGGCCGGCACCGCAGGTGCCGTAGTACCCGGGCCTGGTTAATGCCGGGATATTTATGACAGGAAGCGTGTAATGCGGCCCTGTCCCGCAGTCCCAAACCACACGGACCTCCATAGCATCATCTTACCATCATCCTCATCTCCATCATCATGCATAATAAAAAATGTCCCAGCTTTCGAGCCCTACGTGGATTCCGCCCATTGTCTTTGCTTAGTATCTCAGATGATAAAAGTGTACTGAATGACTGATAACCGTGTTTGTCTTAGTCTGACGGCACATCAGCATTGTGTCCAACGCGCAGTTTAAGGGAAAAGATCAGATGACTTATGATTTCTTAGAGGCTGACCACAGCAGTTATGTAGTGATTATATTTTGCTCTCTGCTACTTTTACCAGGAGAAAAAGAGGAAGCTGTGCAAGAACTGAGAGACAAAGATGCTACCATTGCACAGCTCCGAGAAGGGAGAGAAGAGACTGGACGTAAGATTTGGAATCTGCTATTACTGATTTCACAGTTTATCATGATTTCCTTTGTCGCCGGGTTTTTCTCGGCGGAGTAGATAGTTTGAGGTCTTTGGTGTAAAGATAAGGAATAGAGGATCAGGAAAAGCGCACTGAGAGGGCTGTATACTTCTTCTTCATCTTGTTGTCAGTCTAAAACACCTGCACTCCAAGCTTTCAGGTGTGTTGTGTTGTGTGTGTGTGTGTATGTGTGTGTGTGTGTGTGCGTGCGTGCGTGCGTGCGTGCGTGCGTGTGTGTGTGTGTGTGTGTGTGTGTGTGTGTGTGTGTGCGTGCGTGCGTGCGTGCACGCGCGCGCGCGCGCGTGTTTACACGATGAGTCGATGTCCTTTTTATTTGGCGAACTGCAGCGTTGCTTCGGACTATCCAAAGTCAGCTGGGGTCCGTCCAAGAGCTTTTACGGAGAGGAGACGAGGGTCGCCCTGTTTTTCCCGGTGCGTAAATCAGCAAAATCGTAAGCATAGCACTTGAGATGACAAGGCCATTGGGCCGAATCCCGACTGAGCCAAACTGTGTACACTTTTATTTCTAGTGATGTGGCCAACTCCAAACTACATTATGATCAAAGCGAGTGTTGCAGTTTGAATCTTTGATACATGTTGTTTGCACTCATTCCATAAACTGAAGCTACTGAAGACAATTTTTCGGGATTTGTAAAATGGTCAACGTTCGTAAACGATTTGTGAAATCAAGTCCTTGGGAATATTCTTTTTAGAGAAGTCAAAGTACACGAAAAAACGTAAAAATGCCAACGTTTTCATTTTCTGCATTGTATAGAGATCCCGGAAGCTCTCTGGAATCTGATCAATCATAGTGAAGTTATCCAGCGGCTTGCTGATGAGAAGGAACAGCTGCAAAGTAAGTTTAAACACACACACACACACACACACACACACACACACACACACACACACACACACACACACACACACACACACACACACACACACACACAGAGAGAGAGAGAGAGAGAGAGAGAGAGAGAGAGAGAGAGAGAGAGAGAGTCGTTACCTCCGAACAGAACACGATGCTCTCAAAAAGTAATAATGTTATAGATGACAGCCGACAACGAATGCTAAAAGTAGAGAAATGCGATAAAATAAAAGCATAATGCTATGTTTTCAAGTCACACTGTTTTGACTAGTTTGAACTGAATTGAATTGAAAATACTTCATTCATCCCGAAAAGGAAAATATCTTTTGCCCGGAATACACGACATTTAACAAGAAACACGACATTAAAAAATAAAACCAGCAGGACGTCTGATGCTTCAAGAAACATTTGAGATAGAACGCATGTTCTTTCTAGGCTTACACAGTCATAGTGCTCAAGACCTACCGTGTTTGTCTTAGTCTGACAGGACAGTCTCCCGAACTCTCTTTAACCATAGGGACAAGCTCATCTAGCTCGCGCTTTCCTACAGACTTCAACATAAGTCAAGGACCACTTGCAAATTTGGCTAAAATTCCTGGAAGATGTCCGTACAGCACATGGTGGTTTTTCAGCTTCAGCAAGCTTTGCAGGATGCATTGTTAACCCTTTAACACTTTCACAGCAAAAAAAATTGAAAGATTCCTTGATCTCTATTTTTTGTGAATTCTTAAAAATTAGACCTGTCTGTCAAGGTGGTCCTTGACTTATGTTGAAGTCTGTAGTTGGCCCCAGTAATGATGGTCATTGAGCTTTTCGTTCTCTCTCTTCTTTTTACTAGGAGAAAAAGAGCAGGCTGTGGAAGAGTTGCAGCAACAGCTGAGTGAGAAAGATGTCAAAATCCAACAACTCCAAGCAGAGAGAGAAGAGATTGAAAGTAAGATTTGGAATTTGCTTTACTCTGACATGAGGTTGTACACAGGTGTTCTGTTGAAGCGTAAACAGCCGTGAATTGTTGTACATGATCATTCAGTGAAATCTTCTGTGTGGAGATACGAAATTTGTTCGGTTTGGGTAAGCCAAATTCAAAAATCGGTTTCCGGCAGCGAAAGGAAAGAGTGATGATCAAGGGACGGAGCTCGTGTTTTCAGTCTCAATCTAATAACGGCATTGTAATAATAGCTGTTTATCAATTTATAAACTTCTTTCTCATATGAGACATGATTATACTCCACATTAAAACATAGTTGTCAAAAAGGCCAGCACAAATATTTGGCCCTGGCCGGGAGTGGAACTCACGACCCGAGCATTGAAAGTCCAACGTTCTACCAATCGGCTATCCCGGCTCTCCGGCCCAATCAGAAGAAAGAAACAGTATGTTGACGGATTGGTGATAATGTTTGAGCTTGATGGGACATCTGTCCAACCCTCTTTAGAGAAAAGCTCAGATGACCTATGACTTCTAAGTTACCTGAGTCGTCGGTTATGGTTCTTGAAATTTGTCCTCTCGTCTTTTATCAGAGGAGAACGAGAACGCTGTGGAAGGGTTCCGGCAACAGCTGAGAGACAAGGATGCCTTCATCAAACAACTCGAAGAGGAGAAAGAACAGATTAAAAGTAAGATTTGAAAAAAAAAGTGCTATAACTACACAGTTTATCATTCTCTTTGGGCTTTTTCCTCAGCGGATTGGGTATATTGAGATAACTGTAAGATAACTTTACCAGTTTTTTTATGCTCACAGATCGTTCTGAGCTGTTTTCATGATATCTATCAACACACCACCTAGACACCTGGACTGACAGCGTCTGTAATGCTGGCACTGAGCCAACTGAAGCGATACGCGATGACGAGGCGACCACAATGAGCGCTCCAGTAGCGTAACAACAGTCGTAGAATTTTGAATGTTCGACCGCTTGCGCAAAGTGTAAACGACATTGTATCGCATTAAGAGCTGTACCAATCATCAAGATAGCGTTTTACCGGCGTACAAGCGCACTCACCAGCGAAACATGAGCTGGCTTTGCAAAGATGGAACTAGCCTGTTTAATGAACAGAGCACCAGAAAAATGACCCCGAAAGAGCTGTATTCTTCTTCTTCTTCTTGTCATTAAGATATGGGATTTAGTCTAGTGGTTAAGGTATCCGACTTCGGATCCTAAACTGCCTGGTTCGAGTCCCTGGTGGGCAGGAATTTGGTGGGATTTTTCCTTTCCAAATCGAGTCAAAATCACGTGCAGACTCGTTTGCGGTGCCTGACTCGCCTTCGTGTACAAACGAACGCACAACATCAAGTCTGCACGTTAAAAATCCCGTTCCAAACGGGAGCGACCGCGGAGCGGAAAAACAATCACACGCTATGCATGCAGGGGAAAAAATGGGTGGCGCCGTACTATGGCGACGCCCCCCCCCCACCCCCCGCCCCTCCATGGGGGTAGCCCGAAATCACTTTTTTTTAAAACCTCACTTATATACAGGTCGCATCAAGTCAAAATAAATCATCTTTTTTTTTTTTTTTTTTTTAATGGCTGAGCGGTCCTCCTTCATTGGTTCCTTTGTTTTTTGGACAAAGCCCGAATTCACTTTACCATGGTATTGGGAGGGTGAGGGGGGGGGGTGTATGGGAGTTTAACGTCCTTTTCCACCACGTACGGGTGATATCAAAGACGGGGGGCAACGAGAAAAAGGCCAGCACAATATTTGGCCTCAGCCGGGATTCGAACTCACTACCCGAGCATTGGAAGTCCAACCCCCCCCCCCCCCCCATGGTAATGGGAGTACTGAGTAATTATACTAATACCAATATTATACCAGTATGTCCGTTGCAGAGACTGAGGAGAAACTTGAGAAAGAGTTGTC
>JACVVK020000259.1:157500-167500 GCA_018292915.2 Batillaria attramentaria
GTCCGACGCACAGTTGGTTGGTTAGTTGAGTTAAACGTCTCTCGCTACAAGGTGTGATTGGAAACGGCCCAGATGGGCAGGGTATGGGAGAAAGAACAGCTCCTCTAACTGCACCTGAACGCTATTCAGTTCAGTCAGACTGTCAGGTCGGCCACACGTTATGTATCCTTGGTTGTGGTGGACAAGTGACAGAAACGGAATCAGTTCACACTGGTTTGTTGAGACAGGGGATCCGGGGTGGTCGAATGGAACGTTGGACTTCTAATGCTCGGGTCGTGAATTCGATCCCGGCTGGGGCCAAATAATTATTTGTGCTGGCTTTTCATCGTTGTCCCGTCTTTGTTATGTGGTGGAAAATGATGTTAAACCCCCAAACACCCACCCACCCTTGTTGAGACACCTGAATAATAATAATAATAATAATAATAATAATAATAATAATAAATTATTGTATAGGCGCTTTACCCAGTTTCTTGAATCGACTCAAAGCGCGGCGAACTGAACCCAACACGCACGCTCACGTGTATCACACGCATTCTCTCACACACTGGACGTAACCATATTACAGTCACGTGATGCGAAGGGTCAGCTCAGCTATTTAAATTTCGGAATTTAGAATTGCATTTATTTTCCAGATTTGGTGAGCTGAACATTTCCAAAGCAGAGAGAAGGGAATCAGCAACTGTTTTTGACACACTACCAGTTTTGGCGAATATTACAGTTACTCGTGTATGATGGGCACACTATTCTAACTAATCATGGTATATATTATTTCCGACGACGTGTATCATTATATACTACACGTCAGTACTTGATTGTAACCTGGTGTGTCGTTGTAGACGTGATCAGCCAGCTGACGGAAGAGAAGGCTGGGTTGGAGGAAGAGCGAAACGCCATGCAAAGTAAGCTACAGCAATTTTTGGGGTCGACTTTGTGACGCGTCTTCGAAGTTTTACTAACAGAATGTTTTTGTTGCTGTCGTAAGGACAGTGCCAACCCCCCTCCCCCCCCCCCCCCCAGATAAGCTAGCAATCAAGCAGACAGACAGACAGACAGACCACCACCACCACTACCACCAGTGTGGTCGCTGCGTTATTGCGTACGCTTCTGTTGGCTCAGTGCCAGCATTGCAGACGCTGTCACTGTCCAGGTGTCTAAGTGGTGTGATGATAGATAACCACGAAAACAACTCGGAACGATCTGTGAGCAAAGGAATGGTAGCATTAGCCCCTTGAAGGTTCAGATAAACAATAGTTTACTAATGACTTTGGTTGGTGTATAGTGAGTGCCCAGCAGGCGATGGAGAGCGAAGAGCAGCACAAAGATCAACTGAACCATGTTCTGTTGGAGAGGGACAGCATTGAAACTCAGAAGAGGGTGATTGAAGGTAGGTGTAGACCAGGGTTCTGATGTACGAAAAGAAGTTAGACTAGTCTGAGATTTAGCTCTAGTTTAAGACTTATTACGCCGGGACTGTCATGAGCCTGTATTACCGTTTAATCCCTGAGATAGTTGTAAACTCGCCTTGGTCTCCAATTATGCATCTCGCGCTAATCTTGTAGTCTCAGATTAGTCAAACTTTTCTCGAACTTTCGGCTCTCCCCATGCACCAGAACCTGGGAGAATGCCCGAGCCGACGTTTTACTAATGAACACAAAATTCAAGGAAAGAAAGAGTGTTTTTACTTTTTATGGGGGGGGGGGGGTAATTGTAGTTAATTATTATTTGCAATTAATTGTTTGGTGACTGCGGAGTTGTTTTTTTCTTTTTCTCTCTTTGCGAAATGACAAAGGGTCGAGAGCACTGACCCGAATTGTTTTCGTTCTCTGTCTGCAGAGTACGCAGTGAATCTGAGCCAACAGTTAGCTCCCCTTCAGGCTCAGAACGCACAACTCCACGCGCTGTATGTGGAGAAGGAGCGAGAGTTATCCGCCACTACTGCCAGGAAAGACGCTCGCATTGAGGAGCTGACAGGTAAGGTGTTTCGGACGAGTTGGTTACTTAAGTGTCTTGTAGAAATGTGTCGTGTCGCCAAGAGGGAGGGTCGGGCGGGTGTTTGAGCGTTTAACGTCCTTTTCCACCACATATGGGTGATATCGAAGACGCGGCAACGAGAAAAGCGCCAGTAGGCAGCACAGATAATGTTTCAGTATTTGGTCCCATCCGAGCATTGAATGTCCATCTCTCTACCGTTCGGCAATCCCGGCTTCCCAGTGTCGCCGAGAAGAAAGCGAGCAGATAAGATAAGTTAAAATAAGATAAGATAAGATAAGCCGGATAAGATAAGATAAGATGAGATGAGACGAGACGAGACGAGACGAGACGAGACGAGACGAGACGAGATATTTATAACCCCAGATGAGAAATTACAGTATCTGTTCTGTTGGAAACTAAAATGACATATACAATACCAACAGTCGCATGCAGTAACTACTTAAAGACTAATTTCGCCTGCACAGCTGAAGCCCCCCCCCCCCTTTACTGGTACCCTGTGTTTCCTTGTATTCCTACTTTTGGCGCTTTGTCTCGCATATTATATGAGGCTTCATAGGTTTTGTACTAGCGAGCCATCTCATCCACTAATAGCGAAGATTGTTATTGAGAGGCATCAACGAATTGCATTACCGTTTCGTTTCGTTTAAGCGTTGTTGTCTATTTTTAGTGCTCTTCTGACATCGGACATGCAAATGATTATACTAGCCTCAGTATTATTTCTATGAAGGTTTATGAACCCGATGCACAACTTGAACGACGAACGAGAACGAAATTAAAAGCTCTGGCACGTCTGAAGTCCACAGATAATTATTACAGGGGGTGAGCGGTGGTCTAATAGGTAGCGAGTCGGATTTAGCCGCTGCGCTACTGAACGGCCGTCACCAATGTCATGGCGATGAAGTGTGGGTTCGAGCCCAGGTCGAGCTTGTGATACAGTCGAACCTGCCAAGGCGGTCACCTGTATAAGCTATGCCACTGTCTAACCTGGTCACCCCAGAGGATCCCCTGACATGCTAGCTGTTGACATGCCACCCTGGATAAACCCGGTCACCTGCCCAAGGCGGTCAGTTTGACCCGGTCCGTTGGGTGACCGCCTTACACAGGTTTGACTGTATGTGATACCGGGTTTTTCCTGGCTGCCGGGCTGCTCATCGGGGGTTTCTCTCCGGGTTATCCGGCTTTCCTCCCCCAGCAAAATTGTTAAAAAAAGATAGATATTGGGTGGCGCTGCACCGCGGAGACGCGCTTCCTCCTGGGGAAGCAGCCCGAATTTCCCGAAAAGGACAATAAAGTAGTAAAAAATAAATAAATTAATAAAAGATTATGACTGTTATTAATAATCATGATCCTCTTCAGGCCAGGTACTCGAGATGCAGCAAGTTGTGATCCCGCTGGAAGCGGCAAAACAGAAAGCCACACTGGAAGCAGAGGCCGCCACGGCCCGGGCCAGGGAGCTGGAGCAAATTGTGCAGGCTCTGAGAGGTAACGGCCATTCCCAGTAATCTTGACATTAATTTTTTTCTTCAAGTCAAAGTTTATTTCAAAACTCCGTTGGGGGTACATGAAACTTTGTACGCAAATAAGGTGGTCACGTGACAGGATTGTTTTGTTGAAGGGCATGTATGTGGCACTGTTCATTCGGGCTGATCGTCTTGGGTTCTCGTCGGGTCTTCCGGCTTCCTCTGCTTTGGGAATGTTCAGCCCACCAAATAAATAAATAAATAAATAAATAAATCAATAAATCAATGAATGAATGAATGAATGAATGCAATTCTAGATTCCGAAGCTTGAAAAGCTGAGCCGACACACGTGCTTGAAAATGTATTTTTGTCTGGCGTGTGACATTGCGTGTGATTCACGTGAGCGTGCGTGTTGGGTTCAGTTCTCTGGGCTTTGAGCCAAGCAGTCGGGTAAGGTGCCTGTGTCATACACATCATGGTGATGATGATGATGAAAAATGTCTTTACTGGATGCCGGATTATAAATATCATGACAGAGTATCATTATCTGAGATAATTATTATTATTATTATTATTAACAGAGTGCTTTTTGCTGTACATTTTCACACATTCATACATCTAACACGGATCGTGTCTTGTGCTGCATGTATATATTACAGTGGAGTTAAACACTGCAGAGGCATCCGTTCGGCAAGCTCACCTTCTTGAAGAGAAATTGCGGGAAGAGGTGACACAGCGGGACGACCTCGCGCGTCGATGCATGCAGGAAAAGGAGCAGGCTTTACGTAAGACAATTTTATCATGTGTTGTCAGAGTTATTGTGTTTCTAAAGCCGGCTCTTAAAGATCTAAACTCCTAGCAGAAAGCTTTCCGAAGTGTGAAAAAAAAATTACAGAGTCGACCGTGCAAGCACAGTCCACTCTGTCACAGTTGCAGAGTTTTCAGCGTCCCTGAAACTCCACTAAAAGCCAAGGGCAGCCTGATTTCGCAGCTCAGTTTGCGTTTTGACACTGAGCGAGGAAGATCGTGCAACGGGACGACCTCGTGCGTCGATGCATGCAAAACTCTGCAACGGACAGAGCTGCCTGGATTGCGCACAGTCGAAGGAGTCTCAGTTTTAAATAACGCAATGTTTGCGGCTTTTTGCTGAGATTGCAGACCTTTAACTGGGCACTGCGGAGCGCCACAGTGTTGTGCACACGTGTGACACGGTTGTGATTTCGGGGGGTTTCCGCCGCTGTGGGTCATCACAGCTACTGGGATTTCAAATAGTCCTAGCTGTGACGGTGGGTTCCACAACAGAGTCTGATTGGCTGTACTCGGCGCGTGAACATGGCAGACAGTGTATCGTCAATTTCATTGTCGCCTGAACAGACTTCAGTGTTTACAGACCTTTTCGAAGGACACAGATGTCTTTAGGACGTCACGGATAAGCACTACAGAGGCCGGACGGCTTGCCTCCGAGCTCTGCTTGCCATTGCGGACGCTAGGGGCGTCGGATGGTATCGTATCGTGATCGTGTGATCGTAAGTCACCGTGGATGGCTGCTTTGTACAGTTTTGTAGTTAGTAGACACACCGAGCGCAACGACTGTGATGTGGCGCTTGGCAGGAGCAGGCTTAAAGGTCTGCAATCTCAGCAAAAGCCGCAAACATTGCTTTTTTTTTTTTAAAGCTGCGACTCCTTCGACTGTGCATAATCCAGGCAACTCTGTCACAGTTGCAGAGTTTTCAGCGCTTCGGGGACCCTTATAAAACCAGAGCACGAGTTTGCCTTGACATTATTTGGCTTTTGGTCAGGGAGCGAGACACATCGCTACAGTGTCTAGCGGATGTTGAGTGCTGCACGATCTTTCTCGGTCAGTGTCAAAACGCAAACTGAGCTGTAAAATCAGGCTGCTGTTGAACATCAGCGTCGAGATGGGAAACAAAAGAGTTTGAACCTTGGCAGAGCCCAACCATGTGTACAGACTTGTTCCAGTGCCCCCATCTTGAAAATAACCCTCGAAATGATGAAAACAATAAGACAACAAATCAACAGAGGAAACAAACAAACAAACAAACAAACAAACAAACAAAAGACAATAACGACGTTACACACTAAAACAGCTACCACCATGTCCTTGGACTGAAATAGCAGTTGCCGCATATATACAGAGGTCAAGATAGATGGCGGTACTTCATTCAAATGTGTACATTTTGGGTGTTGTAGTGTGTGTGCGTGTGTGTGTGTGTGTGTGTGTGTGTGTGTGTGTGTGTGTGTGTGTGTGTGTGTGTGTGTGTGTGTGTGTGTGTGTGTGTGTGTGTGTGTGTGTGTGTGTGTGAGAGAGAGAGAGAGAGAGGTGTTGGGGGGTGGTGGTGGTGGTGGCTCCTTTTGTTCATTATAATCAGTGAGTCCGGCTCCCGGCGGAGGCTATCAGCCTCTAGGGTATCTCCTCATAACCACTGTTCGAACATTCGTATTACAGGGCAAGTGAGGAAGCTGAAGGAAGAAGTCGCAAGATTTAGGCGGATGGGAGGTAAGCAGAGTGAAGTTGTTGTACACATTCTAAACAGACGCACTTATCTTCCTAAACTTCTGTATTGTTTACTTTTGCGAAAAACCAGGAACAAACGATGAACGAAATCTGGAAATCCATAAACAGAAAGATGGAAAGAAAAATCTGAAATTCTGTCTGTGACAGGGAAATCACGAAGAAAAGAAATGTCGAATTCACATGCAAAGGAATTTCTTTTTCACATTCTTTGAAAACAACTCAATCCCTAAATCCCAAAACAAGCAAAGTAAAACAAAACCTCCATCCCCTGCACACAAACAAACATATAAACAAACAAAAACAACACGAAACATACAAATAAAGTGACAACAGCAAACAGACAAGAGCTTTGACATGTCTGTGTTTTTGTACAACTGAACTGTGCTATCTCTTTACTTTCTTACCGTGTCGTCTTGCATGCTTGCTTGTTTCTTTCTTTGTTTCAGTCTTATTTATTCGTGTGTTTGTTTCATTTGAATTTATTACAAATTTCACGTTGAACACACGATTAGCTGCGGGCGTAAACAAAACTGTACCTGCTTACTTTGACGTTTTAAGCAGTTATGATTGCATGTTTATAATTTTAATATTTCAGGTCTATTACAGACATAAAGGCCACCCAGATCTCATTGCTCCTCTTCTCAGCCCCGCCGTGCCTTCATCACCAGCTAAAGTGACAACAGCAGGAAGAAGCGTTCAGGTGCCAGATCCTTCCGAAATGCTGGCCCACACTCTGTGGAACTGCTTGCCGGAGTCTCTTTGGAAAGCTTCTAACATCCAGCCGTTCCCAACAGCCCTAAGGCTTCTTCCTTCTTCTTCTTCTGTATTTTCGGAGCCGTAGCACAGCTCCTAAAAGTGCTCCGGCCATAAAAAATAAATAAAAAGTACGGTCCCTGGCCATCATGTTCTCCTCAACTTCAACGGAAAACACAAGAATTACTTGTTATTTGTTTGAACGGGGAAACGCAAGTTAAACAATATTTTGATGAAGAGGCTTTATTTTGGAAAAACTTTTGCTTTAGAAACCCTCCTGACTGTACTGACAAATGTATCCACAAGCAAAACTACAAACGCACAAAAGCAGTGCAAGTCAATGAGCACATAACCGCACACTCACGAAAGAGTACGTTTTACTGTTTATGACGTCTCCTCCTTTTTCTTGTCTTTTTTTTTGTTGTTGCCAAAAAGTGGTCCGGCCATGGGCGGAGTGGCCGGTAGGGCTGCTACGGCCCTGATTTTTAAGGGTGGGCGTCGGATTTAGCCGCTGCGCTACTGAACGGCCGTCACCGCTGTCACGGCGATGAAGCGTGGGTTCGAGCCCAGGTCGAGCTTGTGATATGTGATACCGGTTTTTCCTGGCTACCAGGCTGCTCATCGGGGAGTTTCTGTCCGGGTTATCCGGCAAAAAAAAAAAGAAGAAAAGAAACTAGGATAGGTGGGTTGGGTGGCGCTGCACCGCGGCGACGCGCTTCCCCCAGGGGAAGCAGCCCGAATTTCCCTAAAAGGACAAAAAAGTATTTTAAAAAAATCATCTTTTCGACTGTGGGTGTCTGACTTCTTCCATATTCTTCTTCTGTATTTTTAAGGGCAATGAGTATGAACTTTCTTCATGGAGTATTTCTACTTTTTGGCTCACTTGTGTAACAAAGTGAGTCTATGTAATAACCCTCCGTCGTCTGTGTGTGTGTGTGTGTGTGTGTGTGTGTGTGTGTGTGTGTGTGTGTGTCTGTCTGTCTGTGTGTCTGTCTGTGTGTCCGCAGTAAACCTTAACATTGGCATGTTCTCAGAAAGTATGAGCAGCAGAGGCACCAAACTTGGCAAGCTGATAGACAGCCATCAGACCTTTCAAAGCATATCATAGTGATTGACCTTGACCCAAGGTCAAGGTCACTAAAGCTGTCTGTTTGGAAATTTTACATTGGCATTTTCTCAGAATCTAGAAAAGCCAGCGACATCAAACTTTGCAAGATGATAGACATTGACAACACATTTACTAACATACCTGTATTCAGTTACTTTGAATCAAGGTCAAGGCCATGCAAGCTGTTTTGTGGAAAATTTTCCAAAACCTTAACATTGGCATTTTCTCAGAACAATAAACAGCAGAAGCACCAAACCAGGCTTGCCATTTTGAATGACATTGACTTGCCATTTTCTCAGAATGTAGGGGTACCAGAGGCATCAAACTTTGCATGGCATGATAGACATTGACAAAGCCTGTACTGGCATAACCTGTACTGGCATACTTGTATTCAATTTCCTTGAGTCAAGGTCAAGGCCATTCAAGATATTTTGTGGAGACATTAACGTTAGCATTTTCTTGGAAACAACAAACAGCAGAGGCACCAAACAAGGCACAATGATAGGAAGCAAAGAGACCTATGCGGACATACCCATTTGAGTGACCTTGACTCAAGGTCAAGGTCATTACAGCTGTCTGTTGTGAAATTTTACATTACCATTTGTACAGTAACTACAAAAATTAGAGCTATCAAATTTGGCATAATGATAGTCACTGATAAGCTCTTCACTTACAGATCTCATTTTAATGACCTTGACCCAAGGTCAAGATCATACAAACTGTCCTGGGAAAACTGTTATGTTGCCATTTGCCGTTTTCTTAGGAACTATGAACACAAGACACCTTACTTCATGATAGCTAGTGATAAGAGCTTTAGAAACATACTCTTTTGAATGGCCTTCACCCATCTCACAAGTGAGCCAAGGAGGCTTTGCTCCTCTAGTTATAAGTGATCATTGCATTGGCCTGGATAGGATGGTGACATTTCGACATGTACATGTACTTGATCTGCTCTTGCATGCTCGAGTTTTTCAATTAATCCGATACAGTTTTGATTTTCGCCTTTTTCACAGTTTAATCAAATGCAGCTCTCATATTACAAATTACATCTTGTATCTTTTATGTGTATTTCATACCTTTACTTAAGGAAATAAAGATTTTAAAGACTTGTTTTCTATTTGACGTCTTGAAAAGTGATACTCCTCTGTTAACAGTGATGACTTTGTGGCTTGCTGGCTTATGTGATAGGGGTAGTGTAAATCGGTAGTGTGCTTACTGTGCTAACACACACACACACACACACACACACGCACGCACGCACGCACGCACGCACGCACACAGAGATTCAATGAAGTTTTCAAGTGAGTCTTCTGTATCTGAGTTATCAGGTTCCCGACAATCTGGAACTCGCTGCCTTCTGCCCTCCGTACTGTCCCCACACTGTCAACCTTTAAATCACAACTCAAAATATACTTGTTCCGTCAGGCTTTCCATAGATAACTGGGACCCTCTGTCCATGTTCCTGTGTGGGTGTGCGCGTGCGTGTGTGCGTGCGTGTGTGTGGTGTGTGTGGGTGTGTGCGCTCTGAGTCTGTCCTTCAGAGACGGGCGCCGTATAAGTATGATGTATTATTCTTATTATCAGGTATCTGATAACAAGGCTGTTTTCGACACTGGCTGACTTCAGCATGACAATATTAGTCGGTGGACAAATAGTCCTTGTTCATCTGTGAACAACTTACTTGGAGTGTCAGAGACAATTCACGTTCGTTTCGTCCAAGTGAGAAAGACAACTGTGATAATTTCGCTGAAAGTGACACATTGAAATACAATACTTTGAAGTTAGCAAAACGCATACTACTCTGCCTATAAGCTGGTGTACTGTGATAAAACCCCAATATCAAACAATCAATCTACTACGTGGCATGTTGGCTACTGGCATGAAGCTGATATAAATAATGCAACATGTGTGAAATGAACATGAACTGAACTTGACATGAATGAAATGAACCAATGAAATTGCTGTAATCAACAAGACTTTGAACTGTTTGCGTTTGTTGGGAATGGTATTCAGTGTTTGTGACGCCTCAGCAAACGGGCTCAATTTCTCTGTTATGAAAGGCGATCCAGTGGCGTCAAGTTGTACACGGTGAGTGGTCGGTACATCAAACGTGACTCTCCATACATAGTTTGTCAAGTGGAGATAAGA
>JACVVK020000259.1:172500-197500 GCA_018292915.2 Batillaria attramentaria
GAAGCATCGGGGGAAAAAAAAATGATTGTGTTATTCAATGTTTTGCCGTTGTTTTCAGATTACGGATATTCAGTCCCTGAAGCAGACAATGAAGGTCCTGATTGTTTCATCCGCGTTGGTGCTGCTGTGTTTGACACACGTTACCAAGGCTACCGATGACCTTGATGGGGTCACAGATGATGGTGATGTTGACCTAGAGTTTGGTGATGACGGTATGTACTTCGACGCTGATGATAATGGTATTTGTATAACGTCAATGACTTCGTCCTTGATGATGACAGTAATGCCCGCTACCTCTCCAGTGACAGCACGTACATGTCATAGATGACTATACTAAGTCGGAAAATACTACTTGGTTTGTTTGACGTATTCTAGTTTCATAGGGTCTTTCCGATACTTTCCTTGTAATTTACACCTGACATAAAGCTTACACGATTAGTTCGAGGGGGTTACCACGAAAGAAACCAATTTTCAATTTTTTTGCCGTAGCTACCGAGCCTCCGGCGAGTGGGTTATGAAAAGTCATAACTCACACTTTCGCTCTTTGTTCCCTTACTATTTTCGAACGTAAAAGCACTCATAGTTAACTCACTGAAATTTTTTCCACTGGCAAATGGTGTAAATGATACGAGTAATAATAACAGATAATAATGTGTGCGTTACATAGGATTTATACACAACTCTTTTGGCTCAAAGCGCCTTGAGCTGAATATAACAAGCACGCGCATTTGAATCACACGCACTTTCACACGCCGGACATGAACACATTACAGTCACGTACGTTGTGCGTTAGGTTTCAGCTTCTTAGGTTTCGGAATTGAAAACATGAGCAAAGTTATCGGCACAAAACTGGCACAATGCGGCAAGTAAACGCCTCCAAATATGACTGGTCACCTTGCACAGCCCGTATATGTACTACTACTACTACTACTACTTCTCTACTACTACTACTACTACTACTAACTGTAACAACAACAACAACAACAACAACAACAACAACAACACAACACACAACAACAACACACAACAACAACAACGACGACGACGACGACAACAACAACAAGAACGACGACGACGACGACGACGACGACGACAACAACAACTGTGTATTGTGTAGGCGCATTACCCAGTTTCTCGAACTGGCTCAAAGCGCCGCGAACTGAAACCAGCACGCACGCTCACGTGAATCACACGCATTCTCTCACACACTGGACACGAACACATTATATTCACGTGGTGCGAAGCTATTTAAGTTTCGAAATATAGAACTGCATTTATTTACAAATTTGGCGGGCTGAAACTTTCCAAAGCAGAGCGGGACTCGAACCTGACCTCTCGCATCGGTAATGAGGTCTTAACCATTCCACTACCGACCGTACCTATATGTAGAAAAATAGCTTTAACTAAAATTACATAGAAACGGAAACGGTAATGACTGCGAAGTGGTTACAAGTTAAGCAAATAAAAAGCGACACAAAAGGGACAGAAACCACTTAACTTTGACAAAGGACGGCACAGGTCGACGTTTCGGCTTACGCCTTCTTCAGGACATAAACAAATGGGACATAACTTCAACAAACAAGCAAAAGGTAACTCTGCGGACGTACTGACATACACGGCGCGGAAAAAAAAAAAAAAAAAGGTGGGCGAGAAAAGGACCAGAAAAAAATAGCAAAATTATCACAACACCCATCCTTAGGTGACAGAAGACCATGGACTGTGTGTGAAAAAAAAAAAAAAATGTTGGGGAAAAGAACAAAAAAGAATAGTGAAAATTAGCAATCACAACACCCATCCTTTGGTGACAAGGACCATGGATTGTGTGTGAAAAAAGTTCAGAGGGTTATGTTACGGCTTTTCGTTCAAACCACCCGGGGCCTGACTTCCCAGGCGCTGAATAATGTGCGACTCCATGTCGCGTCTGTCTGTGGCGTCACCGTGCATAAGCCACAGGCCAGTTACTGTCATGTTTAAGATGGAGTGGCCTGCAGAATTGAAATGCACGGCAACGGGTTTTTATTCTGTTGTGTCTGGTGTCGGCGATATGTTCAGCAAAGCGTGTTGCCAGGCTACGTCCAGTTTCCCCAACATACAGTTTGTGACATGCGGTACAGATGATGGCGTATATGAGGTTTGTACTGTCGCATGTGAAGTGGCGTTTGATGGTCATTTTTCCTCCTTTGGGGCCCTTGACAGAAGTCACTGTTGAGACATGACAGCAGGTTTTGCAATTTTGTTTTTGCATGGAGTTGTACCAGGGGGTAGGGGTTGGTGGGGCCTGACATTGGCGCGAACCAGAAGGTCTCGCAAGTTGGTGTCCCTCTTGTATGCAACAAGAGGTGGGGTGTGGAAGGTCTGTCCAACTGTGCAACTCTTCGACAGAATGTGCCAGTTGGACATGATGATACGTTGGACTACAGATTATGGGGGTGAAATGGAATGGAGAAAACCGGACGTTTCCTGGGCAACTGTATTAGAAGAGGTGTTAGGATGGTGGTGTGTTTGACTTTCAAAAGGGCAAAAATTACATAGTCAGGGGCACCGGAAAGATGTTGGGGGGGAGGGGGGGACAGAATCTCAGAGGGGGGAAACGCCAGAGCCAGTGAAAGGAAGAACGTTGCCGGAGAAAGTAAAAGCGGGGTGGGGGGGGGGGGAGGGGGGGGCGTTCAGATGCTGCGCAGACAAAAACCTTTACGAACCACTGAAAGGTAGAGTGTGGGGGGGGGGGGGAGTGATTATCAGACGACTTTCTGCCAAGTCGTTTTGATATTTCATGCAACGGCTAAACTGAGTTCTCTGTTGCGGGGGATGACGGAGAGAGCAGGAAGAGCAGTAGGGGGAGGGGGGGGCAAGACCATGGCTTTGACCCCCTCTTGCCATGGTCACCTGATCTTCCAGGGGGGGGGGGGGCAAAAAGATTCTCTTGCCCCCCCTGCTTGGGAACAGGGGGGGCAGCTGCCCCCCCTGCCCCCCGGTTCCGGCGCCCCTGATAGTAGAACTTAGCACTGGCAGGTCTTGGATGCGTGCAATGAGTAACAAAGGGTGGCACATTGATGATAATGATTATTTAGTAACTATAAGCTGCCTGTTACAGAGGTGTCCGTGGCGGTGAGGGAGGAGCTGGAGAAGCAGGTGGAGGACAGGGACATTTCCTGCTCCTGTGGTGGAGGTTCCTGCTCCTGCTGTGCTGATATCACACTTGAGAGCTTCGATGTAGACGAAGATGGTAAGGGAAACACGACAACGACGACGACAACGACAAAAATCACTACCACCACCGCCACCACCGAAAAAAAACAAAAAACCCAACAACAAACAAACAAAAAACAAAAAACAAAAACATTCACAACAATAACAAAAAGACCCTACCCCCCCCCCCCCCCCAATTAAAAAAAAATTAAAGATAGTTTGTAGTCTTTTTTTTTCCACTGAAAACGAAAAAGCGTTTCAAGAACTGACTACACAAACCAAAGAGTATGCAGGTAAACAGAACAATGTGTCAGGAATCACACAAAAAACCCCTGACTTCACCACAATGGACTGAGTGTTTAATCTGGGTTTACACAACTGTCGACGCTTGAACGAGAGGTAATCAAAGCAAAGTTAATGTTAAATCATTGATGGTTATCATAACCTGAGACAGTGGACTGGGGAGACTGGTAACCGCCTGTAAAAACCCTACTGGTACTGGAATCATCGCAGTGGGTGTGGTGACCAGCATCAGAACAAATAACAAATAAAAACTTCGTCAAATCAACCTTTTCTTTGGCAGCCACGCAAGTACTTAGAAAACATGAATAAATAAGGTGAAGGCAGATATAACATGTCAAAGGGAAAATGAAGATTATCCAGCAAATTTGCAAAAACTCGGACTTTTCGGGAAAAAAGGGGGCGGGGGGGGGGGGGGGGGGTGTTTAACGTCCTTTTCCACAACGTAAGGTGACTCAAAGACGGGGCAACCAGAAAAAGGCCAGCACAAAAAATTTGACCCCAGCCGGGATTCGAACTCACAACCCGAGCATTGAAAGTCCAACGCTCTACCATTCGGCCACCCCGGCTCCCAGGAAACAAAGAGCGATGAGAACTACAAATCTGTAAATTTGAGTGGGTGGGTGTTTGGGGGTTTAACGTCCTTTTCCACCACATAGGGTGATATCAAAGACGGAGCAACGATGAAAAAGCCAGCACAAATATTTGGCCCCAGCCGGGATCGAACTCACGACCCGAGCATTAGAAGTCCAACGCTCTACCATTCGACCACCCCGGCTCCCCCTGTAAATTTGAACTTCAGTTGAATCAAAGTAGCAAAACTAAACACTACAAATAACCACTAGGAAAAAAAAAGAAGAAGAAAAAAGCTGCCGCTTTCGGAACGGACGCCGACGACGACGACAACGAACTTAATTGTGATGATGGCAACAACGATGATGATGATGTTGGCTATTTTTTCCCTGTAAATTCCAGTTTGCGTCGAGGTCAGCAGGTCAGGATGGCGAGTAACCATTGCCGTGAAACTGAGCGGCACGACTCTCTTCTCCAAGACCATACACCCAGGTGAACTACTGCACCTGACACGTACATCGCATGCAACACAAACTGACAGCTTTAAACATAGTTACACTAAGCCAGCAATACAATACAATACAATACAATACGATACAATACAATACAATACAATACAATACAATGCAATACAATACAATTCGGGTGGGTGGGTGTTTTGGGATTTAACGTCCTTTTTCACCACGTACGGGTGACATCAAAGACGGGGCATCGATGAAAAAGCCAGCACAAATATTTGGCCCCAGCCGGGATATGAACTCACGACCCGAGCATTACAAGTCCAACGCTATGCCATTCGGCCATCCCGGCTCCCAATACAATACAATACAATACAATACAATACAATACAATACAATACAATACAATACAATACAATACAATACAATACATGTTTATTGTCCTTAAGAGGATATTTCTCTTGCAGCCCGCTGAGCATTCAATAACACAAAGATATTATAAAACCTACGTTGTTCACTAAATTACATAAAACAATATTTAAAGTAACGAGCCTAAAATAAAGAAGAAGATCAAACATGAAATATAAAACGATCATCATCTTCACGTCTCTCTCTCTCTCTCTCTCTCACACACACACACACACACACACACACACACACCACACACACACACACACACACACACACACACACACACACACACATACACACACACACACACACACACACACACATACACACACACACACACACACACACACACACACACACACACACACACATACACACACACACACACACACACACACACACACACACACACACACATACACACACACACACACACAACACACCACACACACACACACACACACACACGCACGCACGCACGCACGCACACACGCACACACACACACACACACACACACACACACACACACACACACACACACACGCACGCACGCACGCACGCACGCACACACGCACACACACACACACACACACACACACACACACCACACACACACACACACACACACACACACACACACACACACACACACACACACACGCACGCACGCACGCACAAACACATGAGCACGCGCTCAGTTGGTATAGTTCGCCTCAGTGTTAGGGGGAGCAAATGCACTCCAGTTGCGCGGGACGGGGTGCAAATGTATCCTGGATTTGGGTCTCGCGAGTTGAAGTCACGTGAAAGTAACTTCTTTTGAGGGCTGTAACTTAAACTAAAGCATGAAACGAATGTAGCGATAGATAGTGAGGATATATGTGCATGTTTAATATCTGGTGTAATTTGTAACGGTTTCGTTTTTCGGAAACGAGCCTTTCGATGAAAACGGCGGGTAACTATTGCGAGAACTGACAGGACTGAAGGACGGGCACAACCGTGATAGTTCATTATGACACAAGCACTTACTGTGAGAAAAAACTCAGTGGTAGAGACTGTACGAATTACCAAGATTTGGAAACAAACAAATACTAACCAAATAAAAACACGGGCAACATCATGAACGTCCTTTTAGTCTCATGAAGCATTGACACGGCCAAAAAACAAACAAAACAAAACATCCCCCTTAAAGCGACAAAAGCAACAGTAAAAAGACAACAAACAAACAAAAACAAAAACACCCACCACCACCACCACCACCACCAACTACGAAACAACCAACCAACCAACCAAACCAAAACTAACGAAAAAAATGCAAACAGATTTAACCAAATTTTGATTCGTGTAAACTGGTTGCTAATTCGTGTTACGTTCAGGTCAATCGCTGCCCGGACCCTGTCTCAGATTCGGGCTTGGCAAACTCTGTCTCAAGTTCTCCAATGTCAAGTTCAGTCCTCTTCGTGGCTGCGCCAACCTCAAATTAATGCTCGGGTGGTACACGGTTGGCACGTACAAGCTTGGGTGTTTCTCCGTGTGAGCTGGGTTTTCAAACACCCGCATCGAGTAGCGGTGAAATGGTTAGTGGACATACAGTACCTCTCGTGCCTTGTCCCAGACCGGAGTTATTCTGAAATAAAACTCAGCTAACGCTAAACTTCAGTCGATCTAGTATCTTAATCTTAAGCCTCTCTCTGCCTCTCTCTCTCTCTCTCTCTCTCTCTGTGTGTGTGTGTGTGTGTGTGTGTGTGTGTGTGTGTGTGTGTGTGTGTGTGTGTGTGTGTGTGTGTGTGTGGACTGTGTTGACAAGTGCAGATACTGCCAGTAGCACAACAAAAAAATTTCAACAATGACAAAATTGTTTAAAGGAACCCCAGGGACCACGGACGACAACTGTCTTGCTACCGTCTTTGATACCATCCTTGGAGGTGTAACAAAACGTTCAACCAACGACACAACCAACGAGTACTTCTTTGTTGCTTAATACTTAAGCGTTAATGAGAATGTCTCGTATCTTCCACACAAAAAAAATCACAGTCAACATAATGCTTAGCTGCTGTACTCCTTTTCAAAAAATGTAGAGTATTTTGCGAATAAGCCCGGCTCTCACCATGACAGTTCAGCAACATGTTGGAAATTTTAAAATCGCGTGGGCAGCAGTGGAGATGTCGGTCACGTCCTGTTTTCATCAGCAATTCTAGATTGCAAACTGCACCCCATGGCAAGATCAACGATCTGTTCACACTTTCTCCCACTCATCGCATAAGCCATCTGCCACCCCACACAACGCACATCCTGATACTGGTGTGAGGATCACCACAGGGATGCAGGACTCACCGTGGTACAATATAGCAAGAATATAATACAAATGGCGGAGATGTTTCCGGTGCTAGTAAAATGCAAAAGTATTGACGACTGCGACTTTCAGGTAAAAAAATCCACATTTTCAAATATGATCATGAATCTTTTTGAACATTCTAGAAGTGTTTCAAGTGGTTTTCTGGTTAATACAGGCACCTTTTCTCAGCACACGCTGCACAAGCAAAGCCTCGGCTGCTCAACGGGCTTTATCCGGCTTTCTTCTCCCAGTAAAAGCTATAAAAAAAATATATAGGATAGGTATTGGGTGGCGCTGCACCCCGGCGACGCGCTTCTCCCCGGGGGGAAGCAGTCCGAATTTCTTGCAAGGGACAATAAAGTAGTAAAACAACAACAACAACAACAACAACAACAACAACAACAACAACAACAACTGAACTCAACCATCGTCAAATGTGAGTTGCACCGAAAACACTGCTTGGATTTCGCTTTGTCTGCTTGAAAGAAAAAGTCGTTTAAAAAACAATAACAACAACAACAAACCAACAACAAAACAAACAAACCCCGACTCTCGCTAACACATTACTACAATGTTAGGACGCGTGCAAGCTCATTCTTTCAAAATACAGGAGGCAGTCGTTGTCAAAATTTTGATTCAAATCACAATCAGAAAACAAGTCCGCCGTCTTGATTAAGCCTCGTGATATTGCCAACAATAATTTTGTGTTGGCCTTGCTGATGTGGATCTCCTGCTGCCAGCTGCTCAAACAGATTTAGATCTGGTGTCCCAGTATGAAGCGGATGTTCAGATGTATAAATATGGGGCAGTTTGATTCGAAATTTCAATTCGGGTTTCATCTTGACACAGCTCCTCCGTCGCTTTACCTACAACCTGCAGGTAAATATATGCTCTTTTGGTACCATCTTGGTGTCGGTGATCTAGTGGTTAAGACTTAGTCACCACTGCGAAGAGGTCAGGTTCGAGTCCCACTCGGGGCAAAGAAATTTCCTTTCTCTTATGTGGTTCCGTTTATTCGGGCCGATCGTCGGGGGTTCTCTCCGGATATTCCGGCTTCCTCCCCCCCCCCCTCCGCTTTGGAAATGTTCAGCCCCCAAAATTCAAAATTAAATGCAATTTTAAAATTCCGAAACTTAAATTGCTGAGCTGGCCCTTCGCACCACGTGATTGTAATGTGTTCATGTCAAGAGTGTGAGAGAATGCGTGTGATTCACGTGAGCGTGCGTGCTGGGTTTAGCTCACAGCGCAGATACTTGGGATAAAGCGCCTATATTAATGCGCGTATTCTTCGTCTTCTTATCATTATCGGTGTAGACTATTATTGTATCTTTCTGAGGGGAGCCGGGGTGGCCGAATGGTAGAGCGATGGACTTCTAATGCTCGGGTCGTGAATTCGTATCCCGGCTGGGGCCCAGTATTTGTTCTGGCTTTTTCATCGTTGCCCCGTCTTTGATATCACCCGTATGTGGTGGAAAAGGACGTGAAACCCCCACCCACCCTTGTAGCTTTCTGAAAAAAAAATGCTTATCCAACGGCAAATGCCCGAAAAACAAACATTTTTGTTCGGAAACTTTAGGCATCCTAAGCATGTAGTGTAATCGTAGTTCATTCGAAGAGCAACATAAGTATTTTCTTTGTCGCGTGCCCGAGCAACAAACGGTTGCGTATGGAACCTCTGACCATGTAGTGTAAGGTTACGTACTGCGTCGTTATTACACTTTGGACATTTACAATTGTTCAAAATCATTCGCGTGTTTGCAGATTTTGTGAGCATTTAAAGTTTGTCGCTGTTTTCAGATTTCGAATATCCATTCCTAAAGGAAGATGAAGGTCCTGATTGTTGCGTCCGCTTTGGTGCTGCTCTGTTTGACTCACGTTACCACGGCTACCAATGACCTTGATGAGGTCATCGATGATGGTGATTTTGACCTCGACTTTGGTGATGATGGTATGTACTTCGACGTTGATGGTAACGGTATAGTATACTGACTTCATCCTTGATGACGGTATTTGTCATTCGTGACGAGTTTGACCTCTTTCTTGGTGATAGCGGGTTCGTTATAAGCCAGTCGTGACAATACTGGCTTTGGTGGCGACGGTGTGTAATTTTTGTAGATAAGAATTTGAATTCAGCAGAATAGAGCAGAAGAATCAAAGAGGAACAGCGTTATCCAAGACTTACATGAGAGACTTACATGAAAGCGGCTGCATTTGGTTTCAAACTGCTTTAATTCGAGTCTTTACCAAATTTTTATAACGATTTTTGATATGGAGGACGACCGTGTCTGCTAAAAGAAAGAAGTTAATTGATAAACACATATAATTACAATGTCGTAATTAGATCACTGAGACTGAAAGAATGAGTTATCATCACTTATGCCGACGGCTGTCGGAAACCGAGTTTGAAATTGGCTGTCTCAAACCGAAACTTTGTCAAGTCAAGTCAAGTCACAAGTCATATGTCCAAACGAAAACGAAGAAAGCTTCAACTAGTAATAATGTATTTGTTTTCATCGCTCCTTCCTCTTCAGCAAAAGACCTTTGTGCCACTAGAAAGACACAAGACCTTAAGTTTTTTTTTTTTTTTTTTTTTTTTTGCTGCCCCAACTCTTTGCAAACTCCAGTGGTGTTCCTCCCAAAGACCTTAAGTTTTAACCGGATACATTACATTTGTGAGTGTGACTGCTTTTTCTAACAGTGTTACTGAGTAACAGTTATAGTTTGAAAACAACAACAACAACAACAACAACAACAACAACACGACAGCAACGACGACAACGACGAACAACCCCCCCAAAAAAACAACAAAAACCCAAAGAACCAAAGCAAACAAGAAAACAAAACAAAAGAAAACACAACAACAACAACAACAACAACCACCTCTCGGGATCCATGCAGTTGCTTGAAGTAGTGCTAGAAAATCTCGGGGTGTGAACACTGTGTGAAAGGCGCACACTGACGTTAACTATTGCTGTACGTATGTGCCTGTTACAGAGGTGTCCGTGGCGGTGAGGGAGGAGCTGGAGAAGCAGCTGGAGGACAGACAGATCTCCTGCTCTTGTAGTGGAAGTTCCTGCTCCTGCTGTGCGGATATCAAGATTGGCAAACTCAATCTGAACGACGCCGGTAAGGGAACCACCACCACCACCACCATCACCACCAGAAACAAGGAAACACAGCAATCAGTGAAAGAACAAACAAACAAACAAACAAACAAACAAACAAAATGAAAAAAGGAAACATCACCACCATCACAACAACATCAAGGTCCATTTTTAAAATGTTTAGGCACAAATCGTTCTGAGCTGTTTTTTTGTGGCGTCTAACATCACACAACACTAGTAGCCTATAAGACAAACGCGTTCAGATGATTGAAGCCTAAGCGCAGTCGGGTCGGTGGGTGGGTGTTTGGGGGGTTTAACGTCCTTCTCCACCACAAACGGGTGATATGATGATGATGATGATGATGACGACGACGACATCGACGATGATGATCACGATGATGATGATGATGATGATGATTTCTCCGTAACTTTCAGTTTGCCTACGAGTGACCAGATCAGGAACGCAAGTAACCCTTGTCGTGAAAGTGGGCAGGAGAACCATCTACTCGAAGACGATCAGCCTAGGTAAGCCACCAGACACGCACACTGCAGGCAATACAGCTCACAGCTTCACCGCAGCTAGAATACCGGTGTAGGATCCGGTCCGGTCCCCCCTCTGAAGTAGTCCCCCGGGGGACCAATTCGTGGCAAAAAACTGCTCTATAATGGTCCCCCCTTAGACATCCAGCCTCGTTTTCGACTGGTCCCCCTGGGCGATTTTGGTCCCCCCTCGCATCCAAAATAGGCCCCCTCTCGAAGTGGTCCCCCTCTTTTCTAACCAATGTAGTCAGTATTTATTTTTAACTTTATTGTTATAGTGTGTGTCAACTCAGTAGAAAACGTGACTCTGGATCTCTCTCACTCTCTCTCTCTCTCTCTCTCTCTCTCTCTCTCGCCCCCACACTTTCTCTCCTCCCCCCATCTCTCAAACACACACACACACACACATTATGCACGCACTCACGCACGCGTGCACACTCACTCACGCACGCACGCACGCAAACACACACACACACACACACACACACACACACACACACACACACACACACACACACACACACACACACACCCCTCTTTCGTTATATGTATAATTATTTTCATTTTTGTACAGAGATGTTATTCAAGATGATCTTGAACTGGGTCAAGGTTACAGTGTCAAATCTAAACTTTTAAAAGTGATTTAACTTCGTAGATTTGCCGTTCTATGTAGCCTATACTTTTGTTTTTTATTTTCTCTTTTTTTTGTGGGATGAGAAAACGGTCGCCACTAAAAAACAAAAGTATAGGCTACATAGAACGGCAAATCTACGAAGTTAAATCACTTTTAAAAGTTTAGATTTGTTTTCTCTTTTTTTTTTTTTTTTTTGTGGGATGAGAAAACGGTCGCCACGCTTCTTGACACGTCACGTGACTCGTGTCAAACATCGCCACGCTTCTTGACACGTCACGTGACTCGTGTCAAACATGCCTATAATTATAAGTACACGACAATTCATTCCGTCAACCAGTCTTCGTTTTTCATTGACTATCATCATGGACGACACTCTGTATGACAACGTGTTGAACTATTTGAAAAATGGCACTTACCCTCTGACCGCGAAAGGGGAAAACCGTGATGTGACTAAAGTTAAAAAGAGACAGTTGAGAAAGACTGCTGCAAAATACACAATTCGAGAGGATGTGCTCTACCACGACGGAATCCTCGTGGCAAAGAGGAACCAGGTTCCAGAGATATTGCAAGAGTTTCATGACAACTATGTGAGCGGAGGACATTTGGGGATGAACAAGACTTATAAGAAGGTGAGCACCCGTTTTTGTACTCCCAGTTTTAACAGGCTTTAGAATGGGAACGAGGTTTGTGTGTTTCTGGTATGTCTGGTATAACCAACACATCGGATATAGCGGCCACTTTTGTCCTGGTGGACGTTATATCCGATGACTCCGTATATAACGTAAATTTTCCGGTATAGCCGATGTCTTCGGTATATAACGGACATTTTCCGGATTGAAGACATTTCCTTTGCTGGCTCTCTCTCTCTCTCTCTCTCTCTCTCACTCACACCCCCCCCCCCCACACACACACACACTGTTATCTACCAGTTATCTTTAAGACATAGTATTTATAAATATTTCATTACTCTTTTTTCTCTCTAGGTCTTGGAGCGTTACTTCTGGCATGGAATGAAACAGGAGGTTGAAGACTACTGCAGATCATGCTGTGTGTGCCAGAACATGAACGCTTGCAGAAAGAAGCCAGCAGCACCGCTTCACCCCATCCCAGTGCCCAAAAAGAAGTGGAGCCTCGTTGGAATGGACATCATAGGACCTTTGCAGGTCACTGACAGAGGTAACCAGTACATTGTTGCCCTCACAGACCACTTTACAAAGTTTCCCGTTGCCAAGGCCATCCCGTGCAAGAGTTCAGAGGAAGTTGCCAGATTCATGTACGAAACCATCTGCATCTTTGGCGCGTTTGATTCCCTCATAACTGACCAAGGCCGTGAGTTCATTAACTTTGCGCTTGATATTCTCACCGACCGTTTCAATATCAACCATCGCATTTCTTCGGCCTACCACCCTGAGACGAACGGCCAACGGGAGAGGGACAATAGGACACTCAAAGACACTTTGGTAAAGATCACAGACAATGATGATTGGGATGAACTCTTGCCAGCAGCCCTGTTCGCCTACCGAACATCCGTTCACAAGTCTACACAGTTTTCACCCTTTTTGGCATTGTATGGTGAGCAGGCAAAACTACCATTTGACGTCACTGGTGATGCCAACGAGCAAGATCTGAACGAAGAAATCATGGACACTATGAAGGGGATTCACGAGGAAGTCAAGAACAAAATTGGTGAAAACATTTCAAGGGCGCAGAAGAAGCAGAAAGAGTACTATGACAGCAGGCGTGCATATGACCACGGGTTCCGCATCGGAGACAAAGTCTTAATCATCAATGCTGCACGAGTACACAGAATGGGAGGCAAGATGGCACCAAGATTCGTCGGGCCATATGAGGTCATAAGTGTGTTGCCGAAGGGTCGACTTCAACTGAAGAACACTAAAAGTGGGAAAATACTGAAGAATCTCTACAATATCAGCAACGTCAAATTGTTCCATGATCGTACACAGGACAACGCTGACCCCTCCCATGCTCCACAGGCTGACCCCTCCTATCATCCACAGGCTGACCCCTCCCATGCTCCACAGGCTGACCCCTCCTATCATCCACAGGCTGACCCCTCCCATGCTCCACAGGCTGACCCCTCCTATCATCCACAGGCTGACCCCTCCCATACTCCACAGGCTGACCCCTCCCATGCTCCACAGGCTGACCCCTCCTATCATCCACAGGCTGACCCCTCCTATCATCCACAGGCTGACCCCTCCCATGCTCCACAGGCTGACCCCTCCTATCATCCACAGGCTGACCCCTCTTGCCAGCCGCCATTGAGAATGAAGTTCCACCCCGTTGATGGTGCCTGGCAAAAGGATCGGGCCTCCAGTTTGAATTTCCCCAGACTTTTCAGGCGGCACCCCTCAAGGGAAAGTGTTGAAGTTGACATTACGGCTACACCTCTCGATAGCGTTAGCGTAAAAGGAGATGGGAATTGTTTTTTCCGGTCTGTGAGCTTTGTTGTTTTGGGGACTGAGTCGAAATATAAGGAATTCCGAAATATCATTTGCGATTGGATTGAAAAGAATGACAAACGCTTCTACGGAACGAGCGCACGTGAAAATTACGTCGCGACATCAAACATGAGAAACGACCGTACTTGGGCCACCGAGGTTGAGATATTTGCTGCAGCCACCCTCTTGGACACGCCCGTGTATGTGTTCACAAGAGAGGCTCCAGGCCGACAACCTAGGTGGCTGAAATACGGGCCAGTTTGGCAATCGGCCCCATTGAAAACAGACAGAGCAATTTATATAATGAATCTTGGACATCACTTTGCTCCTGTTTTTTGTGTCACTCCTTAGACCAGAACTGTTAGTCTTCTGCTGTTTTTGTTGTTTCAAGCGTCATGATTTGAGACACTGGTACTCAGTCTTGACTGTCTACTTGAAGTACGCTGAAAGCCAAAGGTGGCAACTAGTTTTCATGTCATGGACACTTACTTAATTTTGAAGAAATATTTTTCTATGGCGTTGTATAGAAAATATTAGATACTTGGTCTTTGATGTTATTCTCTAAATGCTATTTCCAGTTTAAAAAAATTGACAGGAAATGTGGACTTTCATGCATTCGATGACGTTTCATGCAAAGACAGTACGGTAGAAGTTTGTTTTGTACTTTGCTATTGTTATTATTTTGCTCATTTCAGGACAAGATGTGCGATTAACAATTTATTAATTTACATTTATGTTGCGTTATAAAGTGCACAGCGCTCTGGTTAACAATTTCTGTTGCAACTCTTTGCTATTCATTAACTGTTTCTTGTTTCATTTCTTGTTTCTTTGACACAGTTTGACTGGACATACCTTTTGAAATAAAGTTTTTCTTGTCAAAGAACGTAAATGTCTATTTCAGGTTTTGCTAGAGAGAGAGAGATAGAGAGTGGGGGGGGGGGGGGAGAGAGAGAGAGAGAGAGAGAGAGAATATTGATTGACTTATTTATTTATTGTTTGAAATTCTAGTAATAATGTTTAGTATTCGGTACAACCATCTCATAAACAAAAACAAAAAAAAAAGAACCAATGCAAAAAAACAACTGAAAGAAACAAGAACCAACAACCAAACAAATATATCTCACACACACAAAAATAACAACAAGCACATAAATCGGGAAAAAAAAAGAAAAAAAAATGTTCCTATGGCCCTGTGCTTTTGGGGACAATAAAGTTTTGTAACAATAAAGTTAAAAATAAATACTGACATAGCTCTACATTGGTTAGAAAAGAGGGGGACCAGTTCGAGAGGGGGCCTATTTTGGATGCGAGGGGGGACCAAAATCGCCCAGGGGGACCAGTCGAAAACGAGGCTGGATGTCTAAGGGGGGGACCATTATAGAGCAGTTTTTGCCACGAATTGGTCCCCCGGGGGACTACTTCAGAGGGGGGACCGGACCGGATGCTACACCGGAGTAATTATTTGCCACAATCATCTGCTTCTCTGCGGTCAAACCAGCGACTAAACAACAACAATAACAACATCGAAATCAATCAAACAAACGTTACGTTAACAGGTCGTTGTGTTTTGAGCTGTTTTGTTGGTATATAGCATCACACCATTACGACACATGGACACAAATACAGACACTGCCAGGCTTGCGATGAGCGTATACGACACTCGACCTTCTGGGCGAAGGACACAAATACACAGGGCCTCAAAATGCCTACATATTCCCTATTAGCCTCAAGCATCATAGTTACCCCCTATGAATGCTTCAATCTAGAAGCAATTACTACCATGAACAGACCATTCAAAGGCACGCACCTGACAGGGGTTTGAAAAAAAATTGGATCTCTCCTTTCCGCTCAGGCCTCACTGGAGTAATGCACGTCTACTTTCTCTTTAGGCCAGAGAGGCAGTTCGCACAAATCCGCTTGCCTCGTTAGAGTTAGAGTGTGTGAAAATAGTGTGTGTGTGTGTGTGTGTGTGTGTGTGTGTGTGTGTGTGTGTGTGTGTGTGTGTGTGTGTGTGTGTGTGTGTGTGTGTGTGCCTTAAACGCAGCGAGTCCTTTGCATTTGGAGAGCAGAACTCTTTAAAAACTGTGTATTACTATTATTATTATCAGGCAGTCTGACTGGATTGATTAAGTGTTCAGTTGGACTGTTCAGTTAGGGTAGCTACCCCCCACCCCCCATAACCTCGTTGTAGCGGTGACGTTAAATCCTAGCTAACCATACAACAGTAGCACATTTAATGTAAACTTGATGCTAACAAAGTGTTTATGTTATACATGTACGTACCATGCAGTGTATGCACTATGTTGTCTTTGGAAACATTGATGCTAATCCGTGTTCCCTTCAGGCCAGTCGCTGCCCGGACCATGCATCAAATTCGGGGGCGGCAAACTTTGCCTGAAGTTCACCAACGTCAGCTTGAATCCGCTCCGTGCCTGTGCCAGGCTGGATGCTAAGTTCTGGATTTTCAAGCTTGGTTCGTTCAAGCTGGGCTGTTTCCGGGTCTGAGTTGGGTTTCCAACCATCCACCACGAGTAGCGACGACATGATCACTGTTGTAGGGTTTTCTTTTGGGGGGGAACATAGTACTTCAGGTACGTTGTCCCGGATGTCGCCGTGTGTCTGCT
The DNA here is from genome assembly GCA_018292915.2 of Batillaria attramentaria. Lineage (NCBI taxonomy): Eukaryota > Metazoa > Mollusca > Gastropoda > Batillariidae > Batillaria > Batillaria attramentaria. The sequence continues at coordinate 189,129 of JACVVK020000259.1, forward strand.
ATTCTGAAATAAAACGCAGCTAACGCTGAATAGTAGTCGATTCAATACTGTGCGTGCGTGTAGTGTGCGTGTGTGTGTGTGTGTGTGTGTGTGTGTGTGTGTGTGTGTGTGTGTGTGTGTGTGTGTGTGTGTGTGTGTTCTGGTTGCCTTTGTTATGCCCCGTGTCTGCAGCTGCTCATAAAGGCGGGATACTTGAAAACGGTCATACATGTAACCCTGTCGTCGGAGGGAATGACCCTGCGAGTGCTAAGCACAGAAACGGCAACAACCAAATGAGCAAATAAAAGGTCTTCAAGAATATGTAATTAATATACCTATGCCGTAATAAGACTGATATTAAGGCCTTTTGCCCGCGTATTATGATAAGAGGAGAAAAACACGAATGTCTGTAATCGATTGATTGTGGCTATACAGGGGCGTAGGAACCACGGGTTCCCTGGGGGCCCAGGCCCCCGTTCGATTTTTGGAAGGGGGGCCCTAATATCTTTGGGCCCCCCTTGCTTTTGATAAGAGGAGAGGGGGCCCACCACTGGTGGGCCCCCTTTGCTCTGCTGTCGCAGGACACAATCCTTGGCAGTCAACACACACACACACACACACACACACACACACACACACACACACACACACACACACACACAAACCTCCCCCCCCCACCCTTCTTCACCCCGGCCGTATGGCTCACCCGACTTAGTGGGCCCCCCTTCCTCTCAGCATCTTCCTACGCGCCTGCTATAACTGAGCCAGTGTTTGTTTGAACTGTGATTTCCGTCAAAGGGCAGCAGCTGTGTTTGTCGGTGACCTGAAACTCGCTTTGTCTGCTGGTGTGAGACCTGTATTTTGCCACGCGGATCTTTCACTTTCGACTCAAACCAGGAAGGGTGGGTGGGTATTTGAATTTTTTAACGTCCTTTTCCTCCACATAATGGTAATATCAAAGACAGGGCAACGAGAGAAAAGACCCCAGCACAATATTTGGACCCGGCCGGGATTCGAACTCACGACCGGAACGTTGAAAGCCCAACGCACTACTGCTTGACTTTCTTGGCTCCCAGCGTAAAGTAGAGAAACGTAATCAGTAACAAGGATGAAAAAAGCGTAGTCAGTAGCGTGTCTACAGTAACCTGGAAAAAAGTGCCTAAAGCCTGCTCTTAACTGGGCGCAGTGCGCGAAACACACATGTGCACATCACAGTCGTTGCGCTCGGCGTGTTTCAACTACAAAACTGAACACAGCAGTGCTCGGTGACAAACCGATTGAAGATGCACTGTCCGAGTCCGCCATGCACGGTTTGCACGCCGAGTGACGTAGTACAGCCAGTCAGAATCTGTTGTGGAAACCGCAATCACCGTTGTGGCTTTTTGAAATCCAGGTTGCTGTGATGACGTCACAGCGGCGGAAACCCCAATATCACAACTGTGTTACAACTGTTGACAGCACTGTGGCGCTCAGCAGTGCCCAGTTAAGAGCCGGCTTAAGCACCTTTCAAATCCACGACGGACGGTAGAGGGATTTCCCCTCATGCAATAAAGTTAATCAGTATCAATGATGAGCTACTGTAATAATAATAATTAGTAATAGGTAGGTGCTTGGGGGTTTAACGTCCTTTTCCACCACATACGGGTGATATCAAAGACGGGGCAACGATGAAAAAGCCAGCACAAATATTTGGCCCCAGCCGGGATCGAACTCACGACCCGAGCATTAGAAGTCCAAGGCTCTACCATTCGGCCACCCGAAACACACTGACAGAGCGACAACCAGCACACACACACACACACACACACACACACACACACACACACACACACTGTCATAGGGAACACACAAGAGGCAAACAGCACACACACACACACACACACACACACACACACACACACACACACACACACACACACACACACACACACACACACACACACACACACACACACACACACACACACACACACACACACACACACACACACACACACACACACACACACTGTCATAGGGAACACACAAGAGGCAAACAGCACACACACACACACACACACACACACACACACACACACACACACACACACACACACACACACACACACACACACACACACACACACACACAGCCATGCCACACTGCACCCACACTGGCTGTGGGCAGCGGGGACACCACAACTCCCAGTCCGAGGGATGCAGACAGCGAAGTGTACAGATTCACCCATTATTGCCCACAGTCCCATATATGGGTCACACCTGTCCCATTCTGTATTTCTTATATTTCATATCTAACGTTGAAAAAAAAAAATGCTCTAAGTGTTCTCAGAGCACTGATTTCACTGATTTGAACACGTTACAACAACTTTCATGTAAAAAAACAAAAAACAAAAAACTTTGCGCATTGATGGGTTGGTTTAGATAGGTTTATTACAATACAATATGTGCCAAGTAAACAAACAATTACGAGCACGAACAAGCGCCGCTTATAATAATGCTCAGCGGTGGAACAAGTGCATGTTAACGGTATTGCAATGGCAGTAATTATAATAAAAAAAAAGCAAATTAAAGCTACGAGAGAGAGAGAGAGAGAGAGAGAGAGAGAGAGAGAGAGAGAGAGAGAGAGAGAGAGAGAGAGAGAGAGAGAGGGGGGGGTCTAAGTGTACTCACAATACTCTAATCTGCAACAATGATGACAACAAACGGAAGTCACAATAGTTTGCAAGATATATAAGTCTCCTGTATTGTTATCTGACTTTTGTCTTAAGTATTAAAACGAAATCTGATTTAAATATCTCGGAAACATTAAGAGACAATAAATTCCTTGGACCTGACTTGATTTGACAAACAGTGACAAGCTTGAGGACGAACTGAGTGTTCCACCGCTTGCGCAAAGTGTAAACAACATTGTGTCGCATTAAGAGCTGTACTAATCATCAAGATAGAGTATTCCGAGCGTACAGGCGCACTCACGAACGAAACTGTTGCTAAAAATGAGTCGGCTTAGCAAAGATGGATTTAGCCCGTTTAAAAGCTCTTGATTTACGCGGAAATTGGCTTGATACGGTACAATGTCCCCTCCGACCAGCTCTTAGTTATACGGTTCCTTGTAATAAGGCTGACAGTTACGCTCAGTTGGTAGAGCAGTCGAATCATGCGCAGGAGGGGCAAATAAACTCCAGTCGTCCACTAACGGGGGCGACTGTATCCCCGCAACGCGGGAGGGGGTGCAAATGTACTCCGGGGTCTGGCGAGGTGAAGTCGCTGACGTGGCCGCTGACTTCGTTCTACGACTATAATTATGCGAAACAGCGACGAAATTGACTGGTATAGATTTGCAGACCCTAACGGGCGAACTATACCAACTGAGCGACAGCAACAGTCAGCACAGAATACTATGATCTACTTAATCCGACCTGCAAGCTAACTCTGTACGTTTTATAATAATAATAATAATAATAATATTTCTAGGGCGCCTATCCCCGTGGAACGAGCTCTAGGCGCCTTACAATCTAAAACCTAAAAAAGCACAAAAACCCCATTCACTCAACTCAATGTACACTGCGTAAGAAAAAAAAAACCACAAACACACACACACACACACACACACACACACACACACACACACACACACACACACACACACACACACACACACACACACACACAGCTGAAAAAAAGGCGCGTTTCTCATGGTTGCCTATTTTCCCCGTTCTAATCTCAGTTCCCATCACCGCTGCGTGTTGCCGTACATAACCAGGCCCTGGGGCCGTGGTCACGACGCGAACGCAAATTTCTTTGCGCAAACAGGTTGCGGATCGTAAGTTCGTACGTGGCTACGTGAAAACTATCTCTTCCGTTAGTTGGCCGGTCACGACGCGCACTTACTGGAAACGGTGTCACGTACGGGTTATTTTTAGATAGGTGTGGGACCCCTGGGATTCCCACGGAAAACACCATCACGTGACCTGCACAAATTCTCCTTCCAGCGTGAAGAGTAAAAGAGTAGAGGGGGTGTGTTCACTACGCGTTCACTACAGAGTTTTTGATCGAGTCATGTTTATCTGCCGTAGCGTCAGGTTAAATGAGTGGCATGTATGTGGAGAGTGTGATCAGGAAAGCATGCAGGTCGCATATAGACCGCTCCCTAGCAGTCTCTATCTCAACATTGGACCAGTAGAAGCATTTACTGCACGTACAAACCGTATGTAGCAGGCTCACTGGCAAGAAAACCAACGGAATGAACCTCAATCAAAGAACAACGAAAAACGAAAGAGGAGAGGATAACAACAACATCAACAAAACTCTCCACATACATGCCATTTAACCTGACGCCGGTGCTACGGCAGATAAACATGACCCGCGGCAAAACTCTGAATTCGGAACCCGCACATTTCGGGTCCACAACACAATGAATGAGACCTGCATTGACAGGCATACGATCAAAACGGTGGTGGCTGATCAGTGAGGACTGATCGAGTGCGTTCAGCACTGAACTAGTCCGAAACACACACAACAAATGTTAACCCACAAAAAGGAAACAAATCAACCCACAATGTGTGTACGGCCGGCCATACAGGCCTTTGCATTGCAGGGTGCGTAGTGAACTGAACGCGTCCCCTCTACACGGGTACCTCAAGTCGTCCTACAGCAGATCGCACAATTCCTGCAGGTCTCTCCTCCTAAATCTAAACCTTTGAAGCATGTCCACATCGTCGTACGAGTCAAAAGGGTTAGTACGATCGCGGAACACCCTTTCCCGTCGCAATGCTCTTCTCATTTGCAGTTGGTAAATCAAGCGGGCCGCCATTTTTCAGATTTACGCTAAGGCTACGGCACCTTTCCGACACCCTCCTAGGTGGTGTACAATACGCAATGGTTTCCGAGCGGCCGTAACTCTGCGCAAACGTCATGACCACCCAATTTTATCACAAATCGTAAGTTACGGACCCTCGCGTGCGTAAATCGGTGGAGGAAAAGTTACGAACGCGTCGTGACCACGGCCCCTGGTGTGAAACAGGACTTGCGCTGCCTTTTGGCACCGTGCGAGAGACACCTACCTCAGCCAGGCAGTGTTTGGAGCCAGGAAGTCCTGTTGTCGAAAATCCATTGATACTGGTTATCTTCAGTTTCATCGCGGTTCTGTATCCTTGTTCGTGCATCAATACTGATGGTGCAGGCAATGCGGATGATGCAAGCAAACATTGACACCTAGCCACTTCAGGCAAATTTGAATTAGTGATATATCGTATAAATATGGGCACAGCCGTGGGGGATTGTTTCATCAATCGCTGGTAACTGCAAGGGACAACTAGCAACAAGGTAATCATCTTTTTATGATCTTTTATAAAAAAAAGTGCAGGTTCAACGCTTTCGGCATCAACGGTCGTTAGAAGTTTTTTTTTTTGTAGTGAGGGCATGATTTTCGTTTTGTTTTCAAGTTTTCTGTTATCATGGTGATTCCTGGCAATTTCCGCACTTTGTCATTCGAGTTGTTCTGTTTGTTCTGATTAGAACTTTTCAAGATGGCTGTGTACTCATTCCAGATAACTGACAACATTCCTTCACGCTCCCTGACAACCTCCGTTAGGCAGATTACGTCGACCAGCGAAGCCAGAAAGTCCCTCTCTGTCAACGCAGGCGTCGATGTAAAGACTAAAAAGTACTCATTCCTGTTAGAGTTCTTTGATTGTTCACGGCACTGTTCATTCCTTCCTTCCTTCCTTCATTCATTTGTCTGTTTACAGAAACAATGGAGATCATGCACGCTGTATTCGCTGTGGCGCTGATGTTCTTTTTCCATGTTACAAAAGCTGATGAAACGTATTTTGAGACCGGTTTACCTGACGGTATGTCCACAGTATCTATTTTATTCTCCGTTTTGGCATTTTACGCAAGCATACACGCAATGTATACAATACACGAACACACAGTATACATATAGAAATGTTCAGCCCACAAAATTTGAAAAATAAATGCAATTCTAAATTCCGAAATTTAAGTAGCTCAGCAGACCCTTCGCACCACGCGATTGTAATGTGTTTACGTCCAGTGTGTGAGAGAATGCGTGTGATTCACGTGAGCGTGCGTGTTGGGTTCAGTTCGCGGCGCTTTGAGCCGATTCATAAAATTGGGTAAAGCGCCTATACAATACTCATTATTATTATTATTATCATTTGAACAAACCATTACAACACACACACACACACACACACACACACACACACACACACACACACACACACACACACACACACACACACACACACACACACACACACACACACCTGTATTCACGCACTCACCCATACCCACACCGTCCCCAGGGTTTATTTTAGTCAGTACATGTATGTTGTCTTGCATCTTATGAAACGTTTTAGAATTCTTTTGTTTATAACGAAGCAGAGGTTGAGACGTGCTATTCTCTGTCTGGTTTAATATTGGCGTTTGTGTTGGCATACACAGGATGTTCGACCTTATAACATACATAGCCACGCTTATGTTTTTGTTTCACGAGTATTGTTCTTCCTATATAACACGAAAATACTTACTCGAACCTAGTTCGGGTAGCCCATGAGTGATCGGGGAAGTCACATCCTGGGTTAGGGATCCGAGCGAACAAACTTTCTCAATCTGGTGGCTACACCCTTTTGCGTGGTGGCTATCCATAGGGAAACGTCAGGCTAATATAGGAAAAATCGCAGCGTACCTAAGCTGTATGATGATGTTTACTATCTGAGCTTGATTGAAGTTAGAATGGGATCCCCTATGGCGCACGGCGAACCTCACCTCGCGGTGTTTGCGTTGGACATTTTGCACTGAGGCACACACGCACTGTAGCTTGCAGGGGTCAAGTGTATATTTTCATGGAGCGTTATTCAGCGTCAGTTGTGTCTTATCATTACATAAATAGTGGTCCAGCCACCACAGAAATATTAATGTGCCCCCCCCCCCCCCACAATGGTCGGACCCATGACCCTCGATTACAGGAGAGGGACATCATGACTAACTCGAACTATACTAAGTACAACTTACATTCCTTCTATTTTATTCGCAATATCACCTATGCATTTCACGTGGCTCTGGCATTTCTGGTGGCCACCTTTTTGGAAAATGTTCTGCCTGGCCGCGTGACTTACCTTTTAAACGTCTAACAGAAGTGGCCCTGTCCCTGTCGAGAGAAATGACCAAGAGATCCATGGAGGAACGGGCAGTGACTTGTGACTGCAGCGGGTCGTCCTGCTCCTGCTGTGCGGACATCAACTTCAACGGCTTTGGCTTTGACGTCGATGACAGAGGTGAATCACTCGTACAGTTGAACTAATAGCGCTTTATATGTACGTTGCTGAAGGGGCAACTCAATGTTGTTGTTCTAGAGCAGAGGGGAGCAGATAGTCCTGACGTGTATGTTATGTTGAGTTGGACTAGTGATGCTTTTTATATCTTTTCTGATAACACGAGCGTACCGCTTCTCTAACGAGGTGAATGACTCTCTCTCTCTCTTTCTCTCTCTTTCTGTGTGTGTGTGTGTGTGTGTGTGTGTGTGTGTGTGTGTGTGTGTGTGTGTGTGTGTGTGTGTGTGTGTGTGTGTGTGTGTGTGTGTGTGTGTGTGTGCGCGCGCGCTGACGGGCGTTGACATTCCATTAAAATTTCCCCTTGAGGATGATAAAATAATTTGATTGATTGATTGAACCCATTTGTCTGTTTGACTGCTCCTCGCGTTACTGTAAGTATTACTGTGACTGCACGATGTGTTACTGTGAATGAGCAGATCTTTTGTTTCTGTCCGTCAGGCTGTCTGAGCGTGTCCACTGATGATGACGGTGACTCTCAAACTCGGGTCGAAGACGCTCTACACTGAAACCTTGCCCTGTAAGTTACGATATTGTAGTCACTTTACACTGATGGCCTCGGGTTAGAAGCCGAGCCCCGACAGGAGCTGAAAATTGTAGTCCTGGCGTTAAAGTCAGACTGGCAGAGTCAGAGTACGTCTAATGCCGTGAGGTCGTGTATGCTTGCTTCTGTGTAAAGCTTAGTTTTTGCGACCTACAGATTCGCTATGACAGGGTACCCTGCCTACAGAGTCGCTATGACAGGGTACCCTGCCTACAGAGTCACTATGACAGGGTACCCTGCCTGCAGAGTCACTATGACGGGGTACCCTGCCTACAGAGTCACTATGACAGGGTACCCTGCCTACAGAGTCACTATGACAGGGTACCCTGCCTACAGAGTCACTATGACAGGGTACCCTGCCTACAGAGTCGCTATGACAGTGTACCCTGCCTACAGAGTCGCTATGAAATGGCACCCTGCCTATAGATTCGTAATGACAGGGTACCCTGCCCACAGATTCGTTATGACAGGGTACCCTGCCTACTGAGTCGCTATCA
>JACVVK020000259.1:202500-232500 GCA_018292915.2 Batillaria attramentaria
ATCAGTCTTGGACTTTTCGTTCGGACAATGTTGGTTTAGGCAGTACACTGCACCAGCACAGTCAACATACGAAGTCACTCTATGACATGCAGATACTAGAATGTGATAGTGACAAATCCACCTTTCTTTTGTTGTACGGTGCTGGGACGCCTGCGATTTCAGTTAGCGCACTCTTCAAATGCCCCGCGTTCCCTCAGGTATTGTTTTTGCTCTATATAATCATTGTGTCGGGTGGTAACACAAAATGAACTAGAACTCAAGCCCGTTTCTTGTAGGCACTGATGGCATTGAACGACAACTGACGTCATTTTGGGGAGGGGGAAACAGTGAAAAAGATCGAAGAAGGAAATTCCAAAAAGTTTGTGCGAAAATGGACGTCAGTTACACTTGTTTCTCAGTATCCAGATTTGCTCTTACCTACATAATTATGTTCAAACAATGTATGCCCTTTCTCTATACATATTTTACAAAGGATTCCGCATAGTGTTTCGCCGTACGAAGCAGAAATTGCGTAAATTTACTGAGAATAATGCGTTATTAACGTCCATTTTCAAACAAATTTTGCTGGAACTGCCAAAGGACAGTCACGCTGCACACATTTTCAAAGAACACGATTTCGCTGTGCACATACAAGACAACAAAAGACAATATTGCACGTTCTATACCGTTACACGCGTAGCCAAGTCAGCACTGGCCAACATTGAACTCAATGTTCGTGATCTCCGATGTTCTGCGGCAGTCAGGAGAGAAACATAAACCGGTCATGGGCATTGTTGATAGACTGTGAGACATCAATACTTTCACCAGTATACACGTACATGATACATAAACTTATTCGCATTGTTATTCGCAAAGGATAAAACCACTGACACAAAGGTCGTGACGAATTGTAAAGGCAAATATCAAGATTAAAACTAGAATGGCCAGGGAAACATAACAATGATACATACATCTCTACCGTTATCTGAAAAAAGGCGTAAGAGCCTATCTATCCCAGTGCGCATAAGACCTTTGCTTTTTTTTCCTTCAAAATAACGGAAGATGCCCCCCCCCCCCTCCCCGATCTTTTCCCTGAAGTAAGCTCCATTTTTTTTGTCCCCATTTTAGTTATTTGGGCTGTGGCCAAGCAGTAGGTAAGACTTCAGACATGAGATATTTCGAAACACACAAACTCGAACAAGTGATTCTCTGTCATCATCGAAGTTTCAGATTCGTCTGTGAGATTACGATCACGCGACATACAATTCATACAGATCTACACACAAATATCCCTGACCGCAACTTGCCCTGTGAAAATAATTATTCAAAATACACAAACGACGTAATTATGGAACCTCTCTATCATTATGCGCGAATGAACATTTCTCATGAAAGCATAACAAGCAAATAATCATAAACAAATTACACCTTAAGAAGTTTCATGCTTTGTATTTTACCACAACCAAACTGATTTACAAGGAGTCAACCTTTACACCTCGGCGGGGAATAGGGCTGCACACGAAGGGTGGAATTACTCAGGGTAGCAGTTATTTAAGCGTTAAACTTAACAATCAAGCAACACAACCAAAATCTGGAACACAAATTTGTGAAGAAAAATTCTACAAAGGCCTTTGTTATAGAAAAGACCCCCCTCTCCCCCTCTCTCTCTCTATCACACGCACGCACGCACGCGCGCGCGCGCACACACACACACACACACACACACACACACACACACACACACACACACACACACACACACACACACACACAAGAAGATTAAATAAATGAACTAAGTCCACAACAACCAGAAAAAAATCAGGATTTCAAAACATACCAAAAAAAGAAAAAAAAAGTGGAATATCACTATTTGTCAAGACCTGTGGTACTATTCCATGTGCGTTTCGGGAAAATAATGACGATGCAGGTTAATAATGTATGCGATAATGTCTGCTGCTAAATATAGTATCGGAGGCAACGCCAACGCCAACGCGATGTATGCTGGGAACGAAACTTGTGGACAAGGTGTATAGGCTGAAACATGAGGTAGACATACGTGGAGTTGAAAACCCTAGGAAAAAAAATGGTTAATCCGGTGCACTGCTCATGGGTGCGTGTGGCAATCGTCTACGTCGTGTATTGCTTCCGACATTATTCGGATCATATACATTGTACAATTATTCGAAGATGGAGTTGTGTGTGTGTGTGTGTGTGTGTGTGTGTGTGTGTGTGTGTGTGTGTGTGTGTGTGTGTCTCTCTCTCTCTCTCTCTCTCTGTCTCTCTGTGTGTCTGTGTGTGGGAGAGAGAGAGCAGTTCTGTGAAAAGTATTGAAAGGGCTGTTTGATAAAACAAATTTAGTCTACACATACGGTGCAACCTATTCATTGTCCCCAATATGCTCAAATAAATCGTTACACCTAATTATTTTCACTGAAAATGCAGCACACAGAAATAACACTGATTCAATATGTCTATTTGGTGACTCGTAGAAGGCGGAGTGTCGAGTTTCGAAACTTTTTCAATCGTACTTCATTCTAAAAACAACCACATAACCGAATAAATCGCTGACATTTTTTTTCTCACAATCTGGTGATGCAAACAACCACGTTAACAAACACTGAGAACAAAAGCCTTCCAACTAAAGTTGCACCAGACACAAATCCACGGGTTAAATCATTCAATGATCAGAGATTATGTTCACGTATCAGATTCGTCAATGAGCAAAATATATCCTGATGACAAAAAAATGTACAACTATAATATTCAAACACCATTTTATTAAATATATGTACAGGTCAGAATATTTTTTTCTCTATTTACAACAGTGTAAATGTCGTTCAGACTCCTTCTGTACGAACACGGCAACCGTCTTCGGACATGTACACAGAGTTTATAGTTCCCCATGTGAGCTGAAACACACGAAACATGTACGGTATTTTTTTGATGGGTGGCATCTCAGTCATTCCGTGCACTGTGCAGGCTGACATTGTCTGGTGCTGGTTTTCGTGCTCTCTGGCAGATCTGGCATCCTGTGGTAGTGTGGACGGTGCGCATGGTGCTATGGTACTACACAGTACCACCATATAAACACTGGCTGATAAACGCCTGACACGCCGTAAGTTACAACGTTTGTATAAGTCCACATTCTACCGTGGCAGTGGTTCGATACAGTCTTTCGGAATTTCAGACGGTATTTTTGGACACCTGTTAAATTTGAAATACTTTCAGTTTTAAAGATAGCATTTCTGGGCACGAATTACATGAGCGTGCTTTTGTATTCATACGAAGGGTAGTGAAAATGGTAAGAGGGTGGGTGGGTGTTTGGGGGTTTAGAAAATGGTAAGAGATGTGACCAATATATCGATATAATCTGACACGCTGCACAGTGCCTGTTTTTGTTGTTGTTGTGGAAAACCGTTAATGCAATAATTATATTCTGAGGATTACTTGACAAAGTGTTGTAGCTCAAGGGAGAGTCTGCCAGTCCGTCTAGGATTATCACATAGATGCCAACACCCGGTATATCAACCCAAGACTTTACAGTTCACGACACTAAACAACAACCTGACGTGCACTTGGCAAGCGAGTATTGCCGTAGTCGTGTCTACGTACGTCCTTGGTGGGCAGTGTATCATGGAGGTCCTGAACGACAGACCCCAGGATCCCACCCACCGACCATGCAGCTTCCAGCCCATGAGAAACAGTTACACACACCAGTCTCCTACCCGCTTTGACAGTCGTTGGATAAAGTCTTTCGAAAATTAAGATACAGATCGTCCCATCTACTCAAGTCCTTGGTGTAGAGCCTGTTGTGAAGGACCTGGACGACAGCCTGTATCTGCCACCCACTGACCATGCAGCTTCCATCCTAGAGAAACCAACACAGGCATCTGTCTGGTATCGTCCACACACTGGATTCACGATATATAATGTTCCATCAGTCAGAGCCCTCGTTGCACACGCATGTAGAAAATAGACACTAGTCATGTCGGGAGTCATGGGGAGCTTCTCCAGTCAGGGGGTAAAAAGAAAATCCAGTTTGTATAAAAATGTCATTCCCAGATGTCAGAGTCGAGGACCCAATGTGACGTAATGATGACATCACGAGGTTCAAAGGTGGTGATTCAAGACGGCTTCCAGGATTTAGGAGTTTGATGGTTCAGTGGAGTCTATAGATGTTCAGTGTGACAGTTAGGCACGCAACCCCCCGCTGCAGTCTTTCGGTTGTCTCGCAAGCAGAGAACTGGCACATCGCCAACAAGGTCGGCGTCAGCTTTGCCATTTTCCAGAACATGCCTCTGTGAAGAAGGATCGATTCTGTCCCAGCTGAGTTGGCTCTGTGCTTTTTGGGGTTTCCCCTTCACGGCGCGATGACACTTTTCCCTGATGCCGCACTGGCCCATCGTTGATACAAAGCAATCACAAGCGAGTCTTTTGCTGAGGAGAACAGATAAGTTACCATTCTCAAGACAGCTGATGGAGGCTTTCACTGCTGAGGCCACGCACCTGCAGTTCTCAATTCAGACAGTCTGCTATGACAAAATATTCACAACCTACAACCCGTTTCAGATCTGCAGAAGTCTGTACACGGAGACATACGTACACTATAGAGAGTTCGTTGCTTGCAGGAGACATTAAGCCACGCCATCCTCCGACTCCTGATCCTGCAGCGACTACAGTTTCAGGCCGTCAACAGCAGACGCAGCGTTGCTGAAATTTGGACGCCGCGGCCAAAAACAAGTGTGTTCTTGGCACTGTTACAACCCAGTAACTTCATAACATCCGCTGGAGCTATCTGTGAGTCGATCTCGTCGCCGAGGAAACCAAAACGCTCGGCGCCTCATCTGTAGAGTCAAAATCCGGGCCGTAAACAGCTTCCGGAAAATGTCTTTGGGTGGTCGATCACGTCGCCTGTCTTCACAGACGTCAGACAACACATCTGTGACACATCCAGCTCCTGCAGTAAAGAAGACGTCGACGTCGAAGTCGTCCGCTCTGTAAGACTTCCACCATATGCAACATTGCTGCGGTGTCACCTTCACAGTCCGTGACATGACTGCGGCAGTAGTAGCAGCAGTCAATGACAGCCAGTGGCGTCAGTCGTCACTCACGCCAGTCCGTAACAGCACCGCTGCACTGCTAGCTGGGCAGTCAGTGACATCTATGTTCCAGTGCCAGACGTACAGCCAGTGACAACAACTGGCGCTAGTCGTGGGTCTCCCGAACCATGCTCATCAACCTCTCAAAACCGAGGCCGACCAAAAAAAAAAAAAAAAAAAAATGACGGCAAGGTAGCGTTGTTGTCAAAGAAACACAACACGTCTTCACAGACGTCGATCAGCTGCTGCGCTCTGTACATGCTCTGTACATGGTCTGTACAAGGTCACAGTGAGGTCACTGTCCAGAAAGGTGGCCAACGGCCGCTCGCAACAGGGGCCAGCAGAGAAGAGCGTAGAGAAGGAGGACGGAGGATGGCGCTAAGGCCGTGTGGCAACTCCTGCTGCCTGATCGCTGCTTCACTTTATCGGGACCTCTCGGGTCGTTTGGATCTGCACAGTAGAAGGAAAAATAAAAACCAATGACACTAACGCGCATAGTCCATTTTCCATCGTGATAATTACTGGCAGTATTATTTTACAGGCTCATCTTCGTCGAAGCTTTGTAATGTACTTAATGTCTTGTATTTTTGTTTGAAAATTCCGTGTTCTCGAGTCAATTATGCGCTAGGTCTATGCCTTTTATGGAATCAAAAATGCATTCTTAAGTGCCATTTTCCACACTCGTGTAAAATTTCAAGGATTACCTTGCAATTCCGGGCGTTTTTGTGAGAACTGTCTTAGTCTGAGAATTTGTTAAGTAACCACCACGCTTTCTGTGGTTTACCCTTTCAGTCTCATCTACAGCAGTTATAGACACGACAGTTTAATGATATAATCATGTACTAAAACCATGACAAAAATCAATAAAACCATGCCTGCAGACGTACCAGACACATTAGTATTTCGCTCCGACTTTGACGAACCAGCTGCAACATAGACAAAAAATCATGTTAAAGCTGAGGAGCACTGGACTGTCAATGGTCGGGTGTTGCGTTCTATTCGCGGTTACATGGGAGCCGGAAGTGACCTCTGTTGGTGTTCCCCTGTCCCATCGGTTCCCCCACGGTTCATCTGGTGAAAGAGGCCGTTAATATGAGGATAATGTATTTTACAGCACCACAGCTTGAACAAGAGATTGAGTCTCACAGTACCAGTCAGCAGTAGCGGACTCAAAGACGGCGTTTCTTTTTGTCTGGAAACGCAAACTCAAACGCGAAGGTCATTCGGTCACTCGTAAATGATAGATGATAATTTTATTCAAATGGAAAAAAAAGATGCAGAAACGCGTTCTACGTACAAAACGAAACACACAAATGTATGATCAGATGTGTCTGCGGATTGGGTCGACGTTTGGGTTCCCCGACAGAAGGAAACGCCGCGTGAATATAATAATAATAATAATAATGAGTATTGTACAGGCGCTTTACCCAATTTTACGAATCGGCTCAAAGCGCCGCGAACTGAACCCAACACGCACGCTCACGTGAATCACACGCATTCTCCCACACACTGGACATAAACATATTACAATCACGTGGTGCGAAGGGTCAGCTCAGCTATTGAAATTTCGGAATTTAGAATTACATTTATTTTTCAAATTTGGTGGGCTGAATATTTCCAAAGCAGAGGGGGAGGAAGCCGGAGTACCCGGAGAGAACCCCCGACGATCGGCCCGAATGAACGGTGCCACATACGAGAAGGAAAAATTCTTTGTCCCGAGTGGGACTCGAACCCCCCACCTCTCGCATTGGTGACAAGTCTCTTAACCACTAGACCACCGACCGCCCCAGGATATACGCAGGATAAGGTTGACTTGGTCACAGTTTGGTCACCGTCGTACAGTTTTCACGATTTAATAACCCAAAACTGGTCTCTAAAATAATCATGATTTTTTTTAGGATACTGGTGCACAAACGTACTTGGGGGAAATTGAATTAAGGACATCGGCGTCGGCCGACAAACAGAAAATCTGCCATACCTCTAGCATCACAAGGGATAATGCATGCCAGGATAAACCTGCCACTTCCTTTTCGTATCCAGTGCAGGGTGGGGGTGGGTGTTTGGGAGTTTAACGTCCTTTTCCACCACGTGTGGGTGATATCAAAGACGGGGCAACGAGAAAAATACTAGTACAAATATTTGGTCCTAGTTGGGATGCGAACTGACGACCCGAGCATTGAGAGTCCAACGCTCTACCATTCGGCTATCCCGGCTCCCCGTAACCAGTGCATCTCCCCCAAACCAACAAAACACCACAAGAGTCGTGGGAGAAGGGTACACAGTAATAGTACCTAGCTCCCCGGCTATTTGCACATAGTGCCAACTTGCAGATATTGGTGCAACAAGCGTACCAGGTATGCGCGTTTCGAAATCTCGTGCGTCCACTCACCGGACTGACCAGCGAATAGGAACTTGATTCAGGATCCCGAATACTTTATGTCGACAGGATGCGTAACGTACTGTGTCGCCGACTACAAAGTACGCGGCGTACGCAGTCGCCAAAACCATGCGACAGTGACCACTTCAGTCTTGGTAACCCTCGACGAGAACAGTAATTGTGATGCGCTCACACAACAGGCGGACAAAGGGTCATTCTAGGCATATGGAGTTATTTTATCACTGGAAAGTGAAGAAAATATCGGTTTCTTTTGGTATATTAGAAAAAAAAATCTGTAGCATTTCTGTAGCCGGAGATATGTGTGTGTTCCAATACCCCCTGTCGAAAAGCGACCACTTTGAGAAAATGGCTGATGAGAGTGGGACATGAGAATCATGCCGGTATGGTGTGGTTGTAGTGATTGCTCACATCACATGTTCATTTTCAGCCTTGAGGGTGGGTGGGTTGGCGTTTGTAAGTTTAACTTCCTTTTTCCACCACGTAAGGGTGACATCAAAGACGGGGCAACGAGAAAAAGACCAGCACACATATGTGGCCCCAGCCGGGATTCGAACTCACGACCCGAGTATTGAGAGTCCAACGCTCTACCATTCGGCTATACCGGCTCCCCTTAATCAGCTTGAAACTACGACAGATGTATGAGATGTTTATGAAAATGAAAAAAAATCTCAAATTCTCAAAATGCCCCCCCCCCCCCCCCCGAAAAAAAGGGAAAAAAAAGCTCAAACTGACTCCCCATCGGTTTTGGCGATTTTCTCGAAAGTGAATACGCGACTTTGTTTGGGGGGGACCCGCCACAATTACTGTATGGAATTACCAAGTTAACAGGAAGCCCAGGTAAGCGGGCGGTCTTAAAGAAAAGACAAAAGAAAAGAAAAGAAAAAAAAAGACCGAAGCACACAGATCCCAGACCGAAGCACACAGATCTAAGACTCCACTCACTATTCAGCACTATGACTTTAGTGCTGGCCACGTTGAATTTGGAGCTGCGGCACACGTAAGTGCCTGCGTCATCCATTGTGCTACGCGAGATCTCCAGCGTGCTGTAGAACACGTTGTTGCTGCTCGCCTCGGAGATCAGCACGTGCATATCGGACTTAATTTTGCTGCCGTCCTTAAACCAGTCGACCCCCTTCGGCCGGTAGTCTATAGCGGTGGCAGTGCAGTTAAGAACAATGGACGACCCCTTCTCAACGTATTCACTGCCGTCCAGTCGGATACCTGCAACGACAGAAAGCCAGCAGTTAGTGACGTAAGTGGTTTTTTTTTTTTGTGGTTGTGTATGATTATGATCTACAGTTACTGCTATTCCACCTGGTTTATGGATGGGCGCAAATTGTTGATTCCAAATGACGGCTAAGAATGACAATAGGCATGTCTGGGAGGACTTCGTAATGAGGAGTTCGCTGAGCAACGTAACCCATGGACGTAGATTAGGCTCATACGGCAGACCCCGCGAGCGGCTAACGCGCTGCGATTAGCTAACGGTACCCCTAACGTGCCTAATTTACATGTAAATGGGTTACGCTGCTCAGCGAAGTCCTTACGAAGTCCGACCAAACATGCCTAATAATTTTGTGTTCCTGAAACCCTGCTGCAGATAATCCCTGCGCGATAATTTTGACCTGAGCAGTTCTGTCTGGAAGTGGTACCACAAAGCTTGCATAATGGTGTCAGTGAAACAAACCGGTAAGGCAAGCCAATGGTTGTCTAAATGTAGCTCCTAATTCGGAGGAGGTCAGCGGGACTTCACACCATGACTGATTAACATTTTCCTAGTAAGCTGCATCATAGCTTTGGGTGAAATTAACGTTGTTAAGCTAGAGCTTAGAAGCAAGCAGCACACTGGTGAGAAAAATCTGTTCACGCCGTTGAACTGAAGATGTCTATGACGAAAAACTTAATTACAGCATTTACCTGAGGGGCAGATATGTGGGTGTAAATAGTTTGACATATAACTACTTTTGAGAGATTTCTAAATGCCACTTTTCTTTTTAAAACGTTTCATTCTGAAAACTTTAACCTTGTCGTTCAGACTGATTATTGGCACATCTAGAAATAACATAATTATTTTTAGTTTTAGGTCTGAAAGATGATATACGTTGCTTAGAAAAAAGGATGATCATGCTGAATCCGACAACATCTGAATAAAAACGGAGCCTTCACTTCTTTCATATAATTTTGTAGAACAGCTAAATCCATCTTAATGTATTTTTGCCTACAAGAATAATCCCAAAGGGCACAACTCAGTCATAGCTTGAAAGCGCTCTGATCCCCTTGAGACTGAGATGCTATTTTGAACAGCCTCAAGCGTCCGAACAATATTCACTGTCACGATTGCGCAGTGGCACATTCCAAACCAGAACTGAATAAAAGAACTAAGGGGCGGGCTCGAAGGGGGGGGGGAGGGGATCTCCTGATCACTTGTTATAGAGAAATTTATATTCCAAAAGGAGCCCCTTCCTCTCATAATAGATACTGATTCCCAGGCAGAAGTACAACAAAGGCTACGGGGCGCATGCTTCTTTGTCATAAAGCAGAAAGTTACATGCGTGGCAATTCAGGCAGCCATTTTGACGCTACAATAAGCGGACTACGGCCGATCAGCAAGCTGTGTTTGCAAGGTTTTTGTTTTTGTAGCGTCTTTTAGGTTTGGATTTCAAAAAGCACTTCTACGTCCCTTTTAGTCTGGCTTTCTATCCTGCAGGGAAGAAAAGAAAAAAAAAAAAGAGAAAAAAAAAGAAAAGAATAAAAGACACGAACACAGCGTGTGTGTTCTGTTTGTCTAATTACTACAAAGAGAAAGTATCTACTTACAGCAACGTACAAATCAAGCAGTCTAGCTCCTAGGTAAAGCAGTAAGAAAATGAGCGGCCACGATTTGTGTGAATCTGCTTGTGTGATTGTCTTGATTAACGGATCTATAGTTTTGTGCATCTGTCACTTTGTCAGAGAGAGGCAAAATGTTGCAGTGAAAAGACGACTACAAATTTAACGCCTACAAAAAAAGACCACACGAAAAACAACAACAAAAAAGAACACCAACACAACAACAACAACAACATCTACTGACAATGAAACACCGTGGTAAATGTGATATTTTTAGGCAAATGTATCTCTAGGTAATTGTCTCCGACCAAGCTGTACCACAGGTATCTTGCCTCGTATCACAGTGAATGGATCTACTACATAAAACACAGGTAACGCTGAACTCACATGGAAAAGAATCCTGGCTGTGTATTGAACTGTAAATGTCGCAGAAATCATTCAAACTTTCACATGCAATGTATACAGTTAAAGCTTAGGCTCTGGTGCCTTTCACTAGAAGGTGAAATCTTCTGCGCCTGGAGATACGAAAATTGTTTCGGTTTGGGTGAGCCAACTTCAAAATCGGTTTCCGACAGCCGTTGGCGAAAGTGATGATTAAGGGACGGAACTCCTGTTTTCAGCCTCTGATCTAATCAGGACGTTGTAATTATGTATTTGTACTTGTTAATAAATCTGTATACTTCTTTCTTTCTAGCAGACACGGTTATGCTCCATATCAAACATGATTATGAAAACTTTGCAAAAGAATTATAACACTTCTGAACTGGCTGTACAGCCGCTTTAACCGTAAACTTCAGTCCTTTCCCTCAAATAAACCCGAAATCTCAGGTAATTAGTCTGCAACAAAATACCTTGGGTATATTGTGAAAGAGACAACGTTCCTGAGTTACACTGCATAAAAAAACCACGACAGTGACGGTACGATACAAAAGACATATATCTGTGTGAAATAAGCAACCACTGAAAGTATTTCATAATACACAAAGTAGACTACACTTAGGAAAGAATGTGGACCGATGGACTGACTTGTCCTCCCTACCGGCGGATTTACCTCTCTCTCTCTCTCTCTCTCAGTTGTTATGTTTAATGAGAAAACGGCACAGTGTTCTCTCTCTCTCTCTCTTGTTAATGATATACAATACCCCCCCCCCCCCCCCTCTGTCTTGTTAGTATTTTTCATATCGAACAACACAATGCTCTCTGTCTCTGTCTCTCTTTTTATTGTTATTATATCGAACAATACAATGCTCTCTGTCTCTGTCTCTCTTGTTATTGTTATTATATCGAACAACACAATGCTCTCTGTCTCTGTCTCTCTTGTTATTGTTATTATATCGAACAATACAATGCTCTGTCTCTGTCTCTCTTGTTATTGTTATTATATCGAACAATACAATGCTCTGTCTCTGTCTCTCTTGTTATTGTTATTATATCGAACAACACAATGCTCTCTGTCTCTGTCTCTCTTGTTATTGTTATTATATCGAACAACACAATGCTCTCTGTCTCTGTCTCTCTTGTTATTGTTATTATATCGAACAATACAATGCTCTGTCTCTGTCTCTCTTGTTATTGTTATTATATCGAACAACACAATGCTCTGTCTCTGTCTCTCTTGTTATTGTTATTATATCGAACAACACAATGCTCTCTGTCTCTGTCTCTCTTGTTATTGTTATTATATCGAACAACACAATGCTCTCTGTCTCTGTCTCTCTTGTTATTGTTATTATATCGAACAACACAATGCTCTCTGTCTCTGTCTCTCTTGTTATTGTTATTATATCGAACAATACAATGCTCTCTGTCTCTGTCTCTCTTGTTATTGTTATTATATCGAACAACACAATGCTCTCTGTCTCTGTCTCTCTTGTTATTGTTATTATATCGAACAATACAATGCTCTCTGTCTCTGTCTCTCTTGTTATTGTTATTATATCGAACAATACAATGCTCTCTGTCTCTGTCTCTCTTGTTATTGTTATTATATCGAACAACACAATGCTCTCTGTCTCTGTCTCTCTTGTTATTGTTATTATATCGAACAATACAATGCTCTCTGTCTCTGTCTCTCTTGTTATTGTTATTATATCGAACAATACAATGCTCTCTGTCTCTGTCTCTCTTGTTATTGTTATTATATCGAACAATACAATGCTCTCTGTCTCTGTCTCTCTTGTTATTGTTATTATATCGAACAATACAATGCTCTGTCTCTGTCTCTCTTGTTATTGTTATTATATCGAACAATACAATGCTCTCTGTCTCTGTCTCTCTTGTTATTGTTATTATATCGAACAATACAATGCTCTCTGTCTCTGTCTCTCTTGTTATTGTTATTATATCGAACAATACAATGCTCTCTGTCTCTGTCTCTCTTGTTATTGTTATTATATCGAACAATACAATGCTCTCTGTCTCTGTCTCTCTTGTTATTGTTATTATATCGAACAATACAATGCTCTCTGTCTCTGTCTCTCTTGTTATTGTTATTATATCGAACAATACAATGCTCTCTGTCTCTGTCTCTCTTGTTATTGTTATTATATCGAACAATACAATGCTCTCTGTCTCTGTCTCTCTTGTTATTGTTATTATATCGAACAATACAATGCTCTGTCTCTGTCTCTCTTGTTATTGTTATTATATCGAACAACACAATGCTCTCTGTCTCTGTCTCTCTTGTTATTGTTATTATATCGAACAACACAATGCTCTCTGTCTCTGTCTCTCTTGTTATTGTTATTATATCGAACAACACAATGCTCTCTGTCTCTGTCTCTCTTGTTATTGTTATTATATCGAACAATACAATGCTCTCTGTCTCTGTCTCTCTTGTTATTGTTATTATATCGAACAATACAATGCTCTCTGTCTCTGTCTCTCTTGTTATTGTTATTATATCGAACAACACAATGCTCTCTGTCTCTGTCTCTCTTGTTATTGTTATTATATCGAACAATACAATGCTCTCTGTCTCTGTCTCTCTTGTTATTGTTATTATATCGAACAACACAATGCTCTGTCTCTGTCTCTCTTGTTATTGTTATTATATCGAACAATACAATGCTCTCTGTCTCTGTCTCTCTTGTTATTGTTATTATATCGAACAACACAATGCTCTCTGTCTCTGTCTCTCTTGTTATTGTTATTATATCGAACAACACAATGCTCTCTGTCTCTGTCTCTCTTGTTATTGTTATTATATCGAACAACACAATGCTCTCTGTCTCTGTCTCTCTTGTTATTGTTATTATATCGAACAACACAATGCTCTCTGTCTCTGTCTCTCTTGTTATTGTTATTATATCGAACAACACAATGCTCTGTCTCTGTCTCTCTTGTTATTGTTATTATATCGAACAATACAATGCTCTCTGTCTCTGTCTCTCTTGTTATTGTTATTATATCGAACAACACAATGCTCTCTGTCTCTGTCTCTCTTGTTATTGTTATTATATCGAACAACACAATGCTCTCTGTCTCTGTCTCTCTTGTTATTGTTATTATATCGAACAACACAATGCTCTCTGTCTCTGTCTCTCTTGTTATTGTTATTATATCGAACAATACAATGCTCTCTGTCTCTGTCTCTCTTGTTATTGTTATTATATCGAACAATACAATGCTCTCTGTCTCTGTCTCTCTTGTTATTGTTATTATATCGAACAATACAATGCTCTCTGTCTCTGTCTCTCTTGTTATTGTTATTATATCGAACAATACAATGCTCTCTGTCTCTGTCTCTCTTGTTATTGCTATTATATCGAACAACACAATGCTCTCTGTCTCTGTCTCTCTTGTTATTGTTATTATATCGAACAATACAATGCTCTCTGTCTCTGTCTCTCTTGTTATTGTTATTATATCGAACAATACAATGCTCTCTGTCTCTGTCTCTCTTGTTATTGTTATTATATCGAACAACACAATGCTCTCTGTCTCTGTCTCTCTTGTTATTGTTATTATATCGAACAATACAATGCTCTCTGTCTCTGTCTCTCTTGTTATTGTTATTATATCGAACAATACAATGCTCTCTGTCTCTGTCTCTCTTGTTATTGTTATTATATCGAACAATACAATGCT
This sequence comes from Batillaria attramentaria, assembly GCA_018292915.2. Taxonomy (NCBI): domain Eukaryota; kingdom Metazoa; phylum Mollusca; class Gastropoda; family Batillariidae; genus Batillaria; species Batillaria attramentaria. Next base: position 216,895 of record JACVVK020000259.1, read on the forward strand.
CTCTGTCTCTGTCTCTCTTGTTATTGTTATTATATCGAACAACACAATGCTCTGTCTCTGTCTCTCTTGTTATTGTTATTATATCGAACAATACAATGCTCTCTGTCTCTGTCTCTCTTGTTATTGTTATTATATCGAACAATACAATGCTCTCTGTCTCTGTCTCTCTTGTTATTGTTATTATATCGAACAACACAATGCTCTCTGTCTCTGTCTCTCTTGTTATTGTTATTATATCGAACAACACAATGCTCTCTGTCTCTGTCTCTCTTGTTATTGTTATTATATCGAACAATACAATGCTCTCTGTCTCTGTCTCTCTTGTTATTGTTATTATATCGAACAATACAATGCTCTCTGTCTCTGTCTCTCTTGTTATTGTTATTATATCGAACAACACAATGCTCTCTGTCTCTGTCTCTCTTGTTATTGTTATTATATCGAACAATACAATGCTCTCTGTCTCTGTCTCTCTTGTTATTGTTATTATATCGAACAACACAATGCTCTCTGTCTCTGTCTCTCTTGTTATTGTTATTATATCGAACAATACAATGCTCTCTGTCTCTCTTGTTATTGTTATTATATCGAACAATACAATGCTCTCTGTCTCTGTCTCTCTTGTTATTGTTATTATATCGAACAACACAATGCTCTCTGTCTCTGTCTCTCTTGTTATTGTTATTATATCGAACAATACAATGCTCTCTGTCTCTGTCTCTCTTGTTATTGTTATTATATCGAACAACACAATGCTCTCTGTCTCTGTCTCTCTTGTTATTGTTATTATATCGAACAACACAATGCTCTCTGTCTCTGTCTCTCTTGTTATTGTTATTATATCGAACAACACAATGCTCTCTGTCTCTGTCTCTCTTGTTATTGTTATTATATCGAACAACACAATGCTCTCTGTCTCTGTCTCTCTTGTTATTGTTATTATATCGAACAATACAATGCTCTCTGTCTCTGTCTCTCTTGTTATTGTTATTATATCGAACAACACAATGCTCTCTGTCTCTGTCTCTCTTGTTATTGTTATTATATCGAACAATACAATGCTCTCTGTCTCTGTCTCTCTTGTTATTGTTATTATATCGAACAATACAATGCTCTCTGTCTCTGTCTCTCTTGTTATTGTTATTATATCGAACAACACAATGCTCTCTGTCTCTGTCTCTCTTGTTATTGTTATTATATCGAACAATACAATGCTCTCTGTCTCTGTCTCTCTTGTTATTGTTATTATATCAAACAACACAATGCTCTCTGTCTCTGTCTCTCTTGTTATTGTTATTATATCGAACAACACAATGCTCTCTGTCTCTGTCTCTCTTGTTATTGTTATTATATCGAACAACACAATGCTCTCTGTCTCTGTCTCTCTTGTTATTGTTATTATATCGAACAACACAATGCTCTGTCTCTGTCTCTCTTGTTATTGTTATTATATCGAACAATACAATGCTCTCTGTCTCTGTCTCTCTTGTTATTGTTATTATATCGAACAATACAATGCTCTCTGTCTCTGTCTCTCTTGTTATTGTTATTATATCGAACAACACAATGCTCTCTGTCTCTCTTGTTATTGTTATTATATCGAACAACACAATGCTCTGTCTCTGTCTCTCTTGTTATTGTTATTATATCGAACAACACAATGCTCTCTGTCTCTGTCTCTCTTGTTATTGTTATTATATCGAACAACACAATGCTCTCTGTCTCTGTCTCTCTTGTTATTGTTATTATATCGAACAACACAATGCTCTCTGTCTCTGTCTCTCTTGTTATTGTTATTATATCGAACAATACAATGCTCTGTCTCTGTCTCTCTTGTTATTGTTATTATATCGAACAATACAATGCTCTGTCTCTGTCTCTCTTGTTATTGTTATTATATCGAACAACACAATGCTCTCTGTCTCTGTCTCTCTTGTTATTGTTATTATATCGAACAACACAATGCTCTCTGTCTCTGTCTCTCTTGTTATTGTTATTATATCGAACAATACAATGCTCTGTCTCTGTCTCTCTTGTTATTGTTATTATATCGAACAACACAATGCTCTGTCTCTGTCTCTCTTGTTATTGTTATTATATCGAACAACACAATGCTCTCTGTCTCTGTCTCTCTTGTTATTGTTATTATATCGAACAACACAATGCTCTCTGTCTCTGTCTCTCTTGTTATTGTTATTATATCGAACAACACAATGCTCTCTGTCTCTGTCTCTCTTGTTATTGTTATTATATCGAACAATACAATGCTCTCTGTCTCTGTCTCTCTTGTTATTGTTATTATATCGAACAACACAATGCTCTCTGTCTCTGTCTCTCTTGTTATTGTTATTATATCGAACAATACAATGCTCTCTGTCTCTGTCTCTCTTGTTATTGTTATTATATCGAACAATACAATGCTCTCTGTCTCTGTCTCTCTTGTTATTGTTATTATATCGAACAACACAATGCTCTCTGTCTCTGTCTCTCTTGTTATTGTTATTATATCGAACAATACAATGCTCTCTGTCTCTGTCTCTCTTGTTATTGTTATTATATCGAACAATACAATGCTCTCTGTCTCTGTCTCTCTTGTTATTGTTATTATATCGAACAATACAATGCTCTCTGTCTCTGTCTCTCTTGTTATTGTTATTATATCGAACAATACAATGCTCTGTCTCTGTCTCTCTTGTTATTGTTATTATATCGAACAATACAATGCTCTCTGTCTCTGTCTCTCTTGTTATTGTTATTATATCGAACAATACAATGCTCTCTGTCTCTGTCTCTCTTGTTATTGTTATTATATCGAACAATACAATGCTCTCTGTCTCTGTCTCTCTTGTTATTGTTATTATATCGAACAATACAATGCTCTCTGTCTCTGTCTCTCTTGTTATTGTTATTATATCGAACAATACAATGCTCTCTGTCTCTGTCTCTCTTGTTATTGTTATTATATCGAACAATACAATGCTCTCTGTCTCTGTCTCTCTTGTTATTGTTATTATATCGAACAATACAATGCTCTCTGTCTCTGTCTCTCTTGTTATTGTTATTATATCGAACAATACAATGCTCTGTCTCTGTCTCTCTTGTTATTGTTATTATATCGAACAACACAATGCTCTCTGTCTCTGTCTCTCTTGTTATTGTTATTATATCGAACAACACAATGCTCTCTGTCTCTGTCTCTCTTGTTATTGTTATTATATCGAACAACACAATGCTCTCTGTCTCTGTCTCTCTTGTTATTGTTATTATATCGAACAATACAATGCTCTCTGTCTCTGTCTCTCTTGTTATTGTTATTATATCGAACAATACAATGCTCTCTGTCTCTGTCTCTCTTGTTATTGTTATTATATCGAACAACACAATGCTCTCTGTCTCTGTCTCTCTTGTTATTGTTATTATATCGAACAATACAATGCTCTCTGTCTCTGTCTCTCTTGTTATTGTTATTATATCGAACAACACAATGCTCTGTCTCTGTCTCTCTTGTTATTGTTATTATATCGAACAATACAATGCTCTCTGTCTCTGTCTCTCTTGTTATTGTTATTATATCGAACAACACAATGCTCTCTGTCTCTGTCTCTCTTGTTATTGTTATTATATCGAACAACACAATGCTCTCTGTCTCTGTCTCTCTTGTTATTGTTATTATATCGAACAACACAATGCTCTCTGTCTCTGTCTCTCTTGTTATTGTTATTATATCGAACAACACAATGCTCTCTGTCTCTGTCTCTCTTGTTATTGTTATTATATCGAACAACACAATGCTCTGTCTCTGTCTCTCTTGTTATTGTTATTATATCGAACAATACAATGCTCTCTGTCTCTGTCTCTCTTGTTATTGTTATTATATCGAACAACACAATGCTCTCTGTCTCTGTCTCTCTTGTTATTGTTATTATATCGAACAACACAATGCTCTCTGTCTCTGTCTCTCTTGTTATTGTTATTATATCGAACAACACAATGCTCTCTGTCTCTGTCTCTCTTGTTATTGTTATTATATCGAACAATACAATGCTCTCTGTCTCTGTCTCTCTTGTTATTGTTATTATATCGAACAATACAATGCTCTCTGTCTCTGTCTCTCTTGTTATTGTTATTATATCGAACAATACAATGCTCTCTGTCTCTGTCTCTCTTGTTATTGTTATTATATCGAACAATACAATGCTCTCTGTCTCTGTCTCTCTTGTTATTGCTATTATATCGAACAACACAATGCTCTCTGTCTCTGTCTCTCTTGTTATTGTTATTATATCGAACAATACAATGCTCTCTGTCTCTGTCTCTCTTGTTATTGTTATTATATCGAACAATACAATGCTCTCTGTCTCTGTCTCTCTTGTTATTGTTATTATATCGAACAACACAATGCTCTCTGTCTCTGTCTCTCTTGTTATTGTTATTATATCGAACAATACAATGCTCTCTGTCTCTGTCTCTCTTGTTATTGTTATTATATCGAACAATACAATGCTCTCTGTCTCTGTCTCTCTTGTTATTGTTATTATATCGAACAATACAATGCTCTCTGTCTCTGTCTCTCTTGTTATTGTTATTATATCGAACAACACAATGCTCTGTCTCTGTCTCTCTTGTTATTGTTATTATATCGAACAATACAATGCTCTCTGTCTCTGTCTCTCTTGTTATTGTTATTATATCGAACAATACAATGCTCTCTGTCTCTGTCTCTCTTGTTATTGTTATTATATCGAACAACACAATGCTCTCTGTCTCTGTCTCTCTTGTTATTGTTATTATATCGAACAACACAATGCTCTCTGTCTCTGTCTCTCTTGTTATTGTTATTATATCGAACAATACAATGCTCTCTGTCTCTGTCTCTCTTGTTATTGTTATTATATCGAACAATACAATGCTCTCTGTCTCTGTCTCTCTTGTTATTGTTATTATATCGAACAACACAATGCTCTCTGTCTCTGTCTCTCTTGTTATTGTTATTATATCGAACAATACAATGCTCTCTGTCTCTGTCTCTCTTGTTATTGTTATTATATCGAACAACACAATGCTCTCTGTCTCTGTCTCTCTTGTTATTGTTATTATATCGAACAATACAATGCTCTCTGTCTCTCTTGTTATTGTTATTATATCGAACAATACAATGCTCTCTGTCTCTGTCTCTCTTGTTATTGTTATTATATCGAACAACACAATGCTCTCTGTCTCTGTCTCTCTTGTTATTGTTATTATATCGAACAATACAATGCTCTCTGTCTCTGTCTCTCTTGTTATTGTTATTATATCGAACAACACAATGCTCTCTGTCTCTGTCTCTCTTGTTATTGTTATTATATCGAACAACACAATGCTCTCTGTCTCTGTCTCTCTTGTTATTGTTATTATATCGAACAACACAATGCTCTCTGTCTCTGTCTCTCTTGTTATTGTTATTATATCGAACAACACAATGCTCTCTGTCTCTGTCTCTCTTGTTATTGTTATTATATCGAACAATACAATGCTCTCTGTCTCTGTCTCTCTTGTTATTGTTATTATATCGAACAACACAATGCTCTCTGTCTCTGTCTCTCTTGTTATTGTTATTATATCGAACAATACAATGCTCTCTGTCTCTGTCTCTCTTGTTATTGTTATTATATCGAACAATACAATGCTCTCTGTCTCTGTCTCTCTTGTTATTGTTATTATATCGAACAACACAATGCTCTCTGTCTCTGTCTCTCTTGTTATTGTTATTATATCGAACAATACAATGCTCTCTGTCTCTGTCTCTCTTGTTATTGTTATTATATCAAACAACACAATGCTCTCTGTCTCTGTCTCTCTTGTTATTGTTATTATATCGAACAACACAATGCTCTCTGTCTCTGTCTCTCTTGTTATTGTTATTATATCGAACAACACAATGCTCTCTGTCTCTGTCTCTCTTGTTATTGTTATTATATCGAACAACACAATGCTCTGTCTCTGTCTCTCTTGTTATTGTTATTATATCGAACAATACAATGCTCTCTGTCTCTGTCTCTCTTGTTATTGTTATTATATCGAACAATACAATGCTCTCTGTCTCTGTCTCTCTTGTTATTGTTATTATATCGAACAACACAATGCTCTCTGTCTCTCTTGTTATTGTTATTATATCGAACAACACAATGCTCTGTCTCTGTCTCTCTTGTTATTGTTATTATATCGAACAACACAATGCTCTCTGTCTCTGTCTCTCTTGTTATTGTTATTATATCGAACAACACAATGCTCTCTGTCTCTGTCTCTCTTGTTATTGTTATTATATCGAACAACACAATGCTCTGTCTCTGTCTCTCTTGTTATTGTTATTATATCGAACAATACAATGCTCTCTGTCTCTGTCTCTCTTGTTATTGTTATTATATCGAACAACACAATGCTCTGTCTCTGTCTCTCTTGTTATTGTTATTATATCGAACAACACAATGCTCTCTGTCTCTGTCTCTCTTGTTATTGTTATTATATCGAACAATACAATGCTCTCTGTCTCTGTCTCTCTTGTTATTGTTATTATATCGAACAATACAATGCTCTCTGTCTCTGTCTCTCTTGTTATTGTTATTATATCGAACAACACAATGCTCTCTGTCTCTGTCTCTCTTGTTATTGTTATTATATCGAACAACACAATGCTCTCTGTCTCTGTCTCTCTTGTTATTGTTATTATATCGAACAACACAATGCTCTCTGTCTCTGTCTCTCTTGTTATTGTTATTATATCGAACAACACAATGCTCTCTGTCTCTGTCTCTCTTGTTATTGTTATTATATCGAACAATACAATGCTCTCTGTCTCTGTCTCTCTTGTTATTGTTATTATATCGAACAATACAATGCTCTCTGTCTCTGTCTCTCTTGTTATTGTTATTATATCGAACAATACAATGCTCTCTGTCTCTGTCTCTCTTGTTATTGTTATTATATCGAACAACACAATGCTCTCTGTCTCTGTCTCTCTTGTTATTGTTATTATATCGAACAACACAATGCTCTCTGTCTCTGTCTCTCTTGTTATTGTTATTATATCGAACAATACAATGCTCTCTGTCTCTGTCTCTCTTGTTATTGTTATTATATCGAACAACACAATGCTCTCTGTCTCTGTCTCTCTTGTTATTGTTATTATATCGAACAACACAATGCTCTCTGTCTCTGTCTCTCTTGTTATTGTTATTATATCGAACAATACAATGCTCTCTGTCTCTGTCTCTCTTGTTATTGTTATTATATCGAACAACACAATGCTCTGTCTCTGTCTCTCTTGTTATTGTTATTATATCGAACAACACAATGCTCTCTGTCTCTGTCTCTCTTGTTATTGTTATTATATCGAACAACACAATGCTCTGTCTCTCCCTCTCTCAGCCGCGAATTAGTCATTGTGGCCCTCGCGGATATAAACCCTAAAAACTCACTCACTCACTCACTCATTGTCTCCCCCTCTCTCTTGCCACGATAGCGAACAATACAATCTCTCCCCCTTCTTCCCCCCTCCCCCAACTGCCTTCCAGCCCATTTCCGTGACCCGTCAGAAGTGAGCGAACAATGCCCGCCGCTGCATGAAATTACCCACGTTTTCAAATCATTAGGCAATTTCCCCCCACCGCAGCTGCCAGTCGTCGTATCAGAAACTGCGGCCCCAGAGCAAGCTTTTGAACGGTGTTAGGGACACGCCGCGCGTGACTGCGTTGCAACCGATGAATCACCGATGTGTGACTGACTGCTTGATCAGATCACGGACAGCCGCGAGACAACAGGTTGCACAGCCCGACAGCCTGTCAACAAGCAGCTCACCACCGGACCGTGAACAATATCTTTTTAATCGCTGGACCATCGTCTTTCAAAGGGGGCGAAATCGATGAGCTTTGAGGGCGCAATAAACAAGGATGAATGATTCATCTGTTCTCTGCTTGGCATTTGCTGTGTTTATATGACCCTCATTGTCCATGCATATGCGTTTAATTCGAAACCGGTTGAGGGTTTTTTTTTTTTTTTTTTTGGGGGGGGGGGGGGGGGTGTTGTGTCAACAAATCAGTTGATCTGTGAAGGGGTGTTAGGCTAGGTTCAATAAATAAACAGACAAGATGAACAGATAAAGTTAAAAAACAAACAAACAAACAAAAAACACTGTTGGCGTAAGAACGGCGACATGGTTCCCTCTGCTGAAGCATCCCACATTTCCCATAATTATGTCATGGTAACGGGACAAAAGAAATCCCAACATCAGAAACTACTGATGCTACTATTACTACTTGTTTCAGCAGCTATTATTTCTCTTCCTACGTCACTGGTTGTTGGTACTGAATCTGTTGTTGTACAAATGGCAATTGCTGTTTCTGTGGTCGTGTGTGAAAGGCCATTTAAAAACTCGAGGAAGATTTTTATATAGTTTTTTTTGTGGAAAGAATACAGGCACGCAATAATTAAGGACAAGGCACCCACAACCCCCGCAACCAACACAGGGGACATCACTCGGGTTACCCACGGTTATTTCCCCTGGACCCTGTGGATCTCAGTCCGGCAACTAGACACGTGTGTGGTTGAAAGAGGAAGGGTAGCTTACAAGCAAGAATTAAAAAGCAGATTCTAAAAGGCGGAACTACCTTTCTGCTCTACGTGTACAACAAAGCAAGCGAAAAGGGAAACTGATAGCGCGCGCGCGCGCGCGCGCGTGTGTGTGTGTGTGTGTGTGTGTGTGTGTGTGTGTGATATTTTGTACCTACCTGCCTCACCCGGTCGTCTTTGCGTCCCGTCATCTGAAACAGGGAAGAGAAACGTGCAAAAATCGTATTCAGCACAGGGAACAACGTTGGAAAAACAAACAAGCAACAGGAAATGCTTCTTGTAGCACACGGAGCTTCACCAGTTCTAATATCAACAACACCCCCCCCCCCCCGAAAAACAAACAGACAGACAAACAAACAAACCCAAAGACCCCCAAAACAAACAAACAAACAAACAAACAAACAAACAAACAAACAAACAAACAAACAAACAAACAAACCCCCGAAAGCAGCAGCAACAAGAACAACAGGAACAACAACAACAACAAACCCAAAACAAAAAAAAAACCCAAAACAAAAACAAGCACACAACAAAACAAAACAGAACACACACACACACACACACACACACACACACACACACACACACACACACACACACAACGGCTGTGAGTATTACAAGCATTGTTCAGCTGGGCGAGTAGGCACAGCTGCGTGGGACATTCAGACATGTCGATTTTGGACGGTTGCAAAATCAATACAAATCCGCAAATCATTTGACCCAAAAACACCCACCCCCACCCACCCCGCAAATCATGTGCCCACGAGTACGATAGTACCAAAGCCATTTTTGCGCACTCTCTGCGGCGCAGATGAGAAAAGGCTCACAAAGATTAAATGTAGTCCTTCAACAAGACTAGAAGAACGAAAACAGACCTTGAGCACTGCAGGGTGATAATAATTATCCTTCACGTGCATAGTTGTCTCCCCTCCCCTGTAGAGTTCTTTAAAAGTCTCTTTTTCTTTTTTCTTTTTTTTTTTCTTTTTCTGGGGTGTGGCAGTTGCTTGGTTCTGTTCCTAAGTTGAACTTAACTGGTGCCGTAGCAGGAAATAAAGTAAATCCCTGATTGTTAATAAATAATTTCCAGACACGACGGTAGTCTAAGCTGTGCATAAGTTTGTCAGCGGATTCGACGGTAAAATAAGAAAGTAAAGCAAAAACCAGCTCCTCTGAATTTCAAACACACGCGAAAGGTGAAAAAAACTAGGACCTAACAGAAACAAAAGAATCTCTACTGGTGAAAAGAAAAAAAATCTCAGAACAAAGCAAGGAAAGCGTGCCAGTTTGCCAAAAAAAAAAAGGTAATCATGCAGGTGTGAGCCACCAGAAAGCAACCAAACACATAAGGAAGCCGAGTTTTCATACAAAACAAAGACAAAAAATGTTTTAGAGAATCTATCTACGGATGACAGGGCCCTCATTCATCTAAAACGTAGGAAAGAAAAGAACAAACAAATAAAACCAACCAACCAATCGCAAGGCGGGAGAAAACAGGAAACGGAAGTGAGTGATTCAAAATGGCTTAGAGCCGCGTAAGCAAAGGGGATGGGAACCAAGGATGAAAGTTGATCAGTTACGAGTAGGTGCTTCTGTACATTTTTTTTTTAAACAGCTGACGATCACGACGCAAGAAGGTTTAGAACTGTAAATATGTTTCATAGCTGGTGATTCGCTAATGGTTTCTTTTCATGTTACGAGCGGTTCAACTTCCATTTTTTTTTTTTTTTGCAATCGCATTGATGTGTTTTAACACATTTCGTACCGCACACGAGTACCCCACGGTTTTTTTTTTCGCTTGCGAAAATCAGGCAAGATTAACGGTTCCATGACGGCTCTTACTGAAGTAAACACGGGTATAATCAAAGTGCAACACTCCCAATAAGCCAAATCTAAATCCACGCAGACATGAAATAATTATGATATTTTTAAAATGAGGCCACTGATGCACAAGCCCAAAATTACTTGGTAGGTATTGAGTTAAAAATGAAGCTTGTCGATGGCTGTTTGGATTTAAGATTTCAAGAGAAAGCATTCCCCAGCAACGTAAGCATCACTTCCTCATAACAACAACACCGCCTCCAGTGTGTCTTTTCCGTGAACTTGGTTTAAACAGTTTTATTCATTTTGAACAAATAGAAAATGCACTCTCACAATTTCCACGAGGCCGAGCACAACAAGCTAAAAACTTATAAATGTGCTCATAAGTACAAAAAAAACCCCAAACATTTGCGGCGGAGGCGTCAGATACAGTATTATTCCATGAACTTTGTTTTGTTCAGTAAGTTTGAGGTTGTGCACTAGTGGCATCACTAAAAACAAAATCAAAATACATTTTCATGGATTTAAATTTGGCTTTGTGGGAGTGTTGCACTTTGATTACGGGTGGGTGGGTGGGTGCTCGGGAGTATAACGTCCTTTTCTACCAAGTAAGGGTGATATCAAAGACGAGGGTAACGAGAAAAAGGCCAGCACAAATATTTGGCCTCAGCCGGGATTCGAACTCACGACCCGAGCATTGAGAGTCCAACGCTCTACCATTCGGCTATCCTGGCTTCCCCTGCACTTTGATTATAACCGTGTTTACTGCAATAAGAGCAGTCAAGGTCTAAACTGAAAACGAGTCAAAAACGTGGGATACTCATGCCCGGTACGAAATGTGTTAAAACACAACAATGCGATTGTTAAAAAAAGGCCCGACAAATGAAAGTTAACGACAACGAGGGCCGATTTGATATGTTAAACCAGAAACAAAGAAGTGTCACAATACAGTAATGCTATTAACGTTAGCGTTAGTATGGGTGGGTGCTTGGGTGTTTCAAGTCCTTTTCCACCACATACGGGTGATATCAAAGACGGGGCAACGATGAAAAAGCCAGCACAAATATTTGGCCTCAGCCGGGATGCCAACTCACGACCCGAGCATTAGAAGTCCAACGCTCTACCATTCGGCCACCCCGGCTCCCCCTTAACGTTAGTAAAAAGGGATGGTAAACTTGATGAACTGAAAGAGCGACATTGCAATTATATAGTGAGACACATTTACAAATGCAGGTGATGTTCTAACCAGCTGTACGTGCACTGGTACCGGATTTTGCCACTGACCTAGAAAGAGGGTGGGGTGCAAGCGGAAGTTAGAGATTTATGTTACAGTCTACAAAAAGTATCTACAAAAAGGTTATAGACACAGGAAGAAGGAGTCTGGTGAGCTTTGTGAGTAAGTGAGTCTGAGAGATTAGAGTGAACAGATCATATTCTGACCCTTACGCCTCGGATAGCCTGGGTAAACGGATGGTCTATCTGGCTTATCTGAAATGAAAAGCAACGTAACAACACGATAAACGAAATGAAATTAAAGGAATCATTTGACTGACACGTGCTACGAGCTTCACTCAAACTAGTGACAATAACTCAATTACGCATTTTCACTATCGACAATCAAAACTTCTACAAAAAAATAAATCTAAATAAATACGGTTTGGCTGGTTGCTTCAAACGTTATGTGAAGCATCAGCTGGCTATAGATATTCCTACTTTGGCGGTCCTCATTCGGCGCATTTCTTGATATTAGCAGTTTCTTGTGTTTGCTTCAGCCTTTTCGGTAACTCGTCAGAGGTTTTTGCGGCAAGTAATTTAAAAATAATTCTAAATAATAATAAAAGTAATAGTAATAGTAACAGTAACAACAACAACAATAATAATAATAATAATAACAACGACGCGCTACGACGCGTTCGTCGCCTCACATGCTATGCCGGTATAGCACGCAGGAAGTATTCCCCAGCGGAAAGTACCCCGGGTTTAAGTAGCTTGAGGCTGAAAGTGCCCCGGGTCAATACAGCATGAGGCTGGAAGTGTCCCGGGTCTAATTAATGAGCTTGAGGCTGAAAGTACCCCGGGGAGAATACAGCTCGAGGCTAGAAGTGTCCCGGGTCTAAGGGACCTGATACTGAAAGGACCCTGCGTCAATACAGCTTAACGCTAAAAATACCCCGGAGCCAAACGAGCCATCTGGCTTATCATTACACCGAGACTAAGACGTGACTGTCACGTACCAATCACTGTGAGGCTGACGTTACGAGTGAAGTCTTCCTTCGTGGAGATCTGGCACTCGTAGATCCCCGCGTGTCGCATCTGGACGTCGTTGATGCGCAGGTTCCAGTTCAGGTTGCGTTTCTTCACCTCGAAGCTGGAGTCCGGGTCATACACATACTCACCAATGGCGATGGGATGCACCTGGCTCAGTTTCTTCCATACGATCTGCCGACAACAATAAATAATAATAATAATGCGTATTGTATAGGCGCTTTACCCAGTTTCACGAATCGGCTCAAAGCGCCGCGAACTGAACCCAACACGCACGCTCACGTGAATCACACGCATTCTCCCACACACTGGACATAAACATATTACAATCACGTGGTGCGAAGGGTCAGCTCAGCTACCTAAATTTCGGAATTTAGAAACGCATTTATTTTTCAAATTTGGTGGGCTGAACATTTCCAAACCAGAGGGGGAGAAAGCCGGATTACCCGGAGAGAACCCCCGACGATCGGCCCGAATGAACGGTGCCACACACGAGAAGGAAAAATTCTTTGCCCCGAGTGGGACTCGAACCCCCCACCTCTCGCATTGGTGACAAGTCTCATAACCACTAGACCACCGACAAGCAGTGTCTTACTGAGTTAGTTTCCTCCAGACAATAATAACAATAAGAATTACTGAGTATTATGTAAGCGCTATATCCAGTTTCTTGAATTGGGTCAAAGCGCCGCGAGCTGAACCCAACACGCACGCTCGCGTGAAACACACGCATTCTCTCACACACTGGACATATACATATTACACTTAAGAATCAGCTCTGGGGGTGCTTCCCTTGGTATGACGCGTCTTATGATGTGGATGATTACACGGCCGGCACCGCAGGTGACGTAGTTCCCGGGCCTGGTTAATGCCGGGATATTTATGACAGGAAGCGTGGAATGCGGCCCTGTCCCGCAGTCCCAAAACCACATGGACCTCCATAGCATCATCTCACTATCATCCTCATCTCCATCATCATGCATAATACAAATTGTCCCAGCTTCCGAGTCCTCCGTGGGTTCCATCCATGACCTGGGAGGAATACCACTGGAGCTGGCAAAGAGTTGGGGCAGCAACAAAAAAAGAAAAGAAAAAAAAAAATCAGCTCAGCTATATAAGTTTCACGAACTGGGCACACAGAGCTCCACCAAACCTCTACCTTTTCTTTTGCGCGGTCTTCTGTTCAAAACAAGTCTGTGAACTCTGGCCAGTATCTTGATGTATAACTGGCTGCCTTTTTCATGAATTAACCAGCTGTTCGCAATCATTTCACGTTTACGCCAAAGTCACTGGCTTTTCGTGAATTCGATAATTTCACAATCAGACATGAATTTAAGCGTGACAGATGCCACACACTGGGATCTGAGGCAGTGACTGATTCGGCGTACCATACTTGTTTCGCTCATATACCACAATAATAATAATAATAATAATTGGGTATTTAAAGAATAATTGGGTATTTAAAGGACGCCCTCCCTCTCGCGGGAGCTCATGGCGCCATACAATGAGCACACACTCACTCACCCAGAAACGCACACAACATGCCTCCACACATACAATTAAGTACAAACACATAATGTGCATCATCATACACGGGCTGCCCGTGGCTTCTACACGCGCGCGCGCACGCACGCACGCACGCACACACACGCACACACACACACACACACACACACACACACACACACACGACCAGCAAGATGATGATGTGGCAACAGTTACTGGTTGAGGGCTGTGAAGAGGTGGGGTTTCAGATTTGTTTTGAAGGACCCGTGGTTTTGTGTCTGCACACCTGATTGATGCTGGTAGATAATCCCAACAAGTCAAACCCTGGTATGACTATAACTACGCTGACCAAAAGGTCTTTGTTTTGACATGAGGGATACGGAGTTTCCGTTTCACAAGCATCATAAAAAGCCAACTCCTGTTGAGCGGGTGACAGAATAACACGTAAAACAACGCAATTGTATGGGCATTACACGTATTCTTATACAGTCTTCACAAAAAGTTAAGATTTTTCCCGTAAAATTCGGTAGCAAGGTTAAGGGGTAATTAGTGAACATGGCGACCACTGTGTGGATGGCACGTGCGCGTCACGCAGCATGCTTGGCGCGTCTGAAAATCTGCAATTTCGGCAAAACTAGACCGAGTTTCAGTGTTCAGTGAGCGATACCTGGGGCTTTCTGCACGGCAAAAATGAGATGCCGGTCAAAGAATGCATCCCTGGTTATGAACCGTGCTCATTTGTTTGCCTACATAAGCCGCCGTTTCAGCGATGTTCAGCACTACACCAGCACGCCACCACGACAAAAGTTGAATGATATTTGCAAGTGGTCCTTAACTTTTTGTGAAGGCTGTATTACGATCGATCATACAAACAAGCTATACAGTAACGGATGATTGATGGATTAATTGTACTGGCTGTGACGAGCTGTTGACTAATTGATGTGACGCGTTAAAAGGGTTAATTTCCCATCGACAGCGGACGGCAGGTATACGTTAACTTCACAGGATTTAAATTTATGATGTCAGAGAGATTTTTTTTTTCAGCCTAATAAGTTTTGATTTTACGTCAGGCTTCAGCTCACGTGCAAAGGCTTACTGATGACTTATGGATTGATCATTTTATGAACGACCAATTAGCCAGAAAAAAGTGCGTGCGTGCGTGTGTGTGTGTGTGTGTGTGTGTGTGTGTGTGTGTGTGTGTGTGTGTGTGTGTGTGTGCGTGTGTGTGTGTGTGTGTGTGTGTGTGTGTGTGTCCGCGTGCGTGTGTGTGTGTGTGTGTGTGTGTGTGTGTGTGTGTGTGTGTGTGTGTGTGTGTGTGTGTGTGTGTGTCCGCGTGCGCGCGTGCGTGTGTGCGCTTTTATGACGCTTCTGCACACATGCCTGTATTCATAGTTTTGTATTTTATCTGCAATC